>JAAAKG020029916.1:0-19677 GCA_010014905.2 Druon quercuslanigerum
AAAATTTAAAAATATAACAGTTTTTGAAAAATACACATTTTAATGGAATTTATGTCAGTTAAATTGTAAATCATAGGACGGATTCACATAGCTTTACTATTCAGTCTGGGACAAAAGATAAAACTTATGTTTTTTCATCAATAATTTTAGAACAACGAAATTGTTTTTAATCCGCTTATAAAAAATATTCTAGGTTCAAATATTGTAAATTTAAGGTTCGAGTAATTGAATATTAATATACAGAAAAAATGAAGAATTAATCAGGGAAAAATTATGGAATTTTTTTTTGCAGCTGGTTACTCCAGAAGACTAACTTTTTAGTTATAAATTTTATGAATTGTTTTATACTAAACTTCTTGGGAAAAAGGTTTAGACATTTTCGTATAAAATTTTCTGTTTAAATAAACTCCATATTTTTGTGTTAAAAATTCGATTGATTTTTTTTCGAAATTTGTCTTTATAATTTTCAAATTCATCTATTTTAGTACAAATTGCATCTTCGTTTTATAAAAATGCTTTTGGTTGAAAATTCAAATGTTTTTTAAAACAATTCAAATTTGTGGATTATTAATTTAAAAATCGTTGCAAAAAATTTACTTCTTATTTGCAACTTATATTTTGATCTTCAAAAGTGGTCTTTATTGGTCGAAAATGCAATTGTTTCATTGAAAATTTATGTTCTTGGGTTGAAAATTTAAGTATCATACTAAAAAATTTACTTCTTATCTATTTTTTGGATAAAACTTTACCTATATATTTTTTGAAAATTTTTCTAATTAATTTTAAAATTCATCTTTTTCAGTAGAAATTGCATCTTACTGGGTAAAAATGGCACTGTTTGGTTAAAAATTGATCCTTTTTGGTTGTAAATTCAACTATTTTTAATATTTATCTTTTTAATTAAAAAAACTTATCCATTGTAAAAAATTGTATGTGTCTTACATCAGATTAAAATGAACCTGATTGGTTGAAAAATTAACAATTTTCTTAAAAATGTATCCTTTATGGATAAAATTTAAACTATTTTATTGAAAATTCTTGTCAAATTTCATACTCTAATATTAAGAATTGCTAGGAATTAAAATTTTATCAATATAACTTAAAACATTTAAAATTGAACAATTTTATTTTTGAATGATTACTCTCGAGTTCAGGTCAGAATTATGAAATTTGGATGATTAAAAGTACAAAAAATTAAAATTGGATTATTTTTTATTAAAAGTACTCAAAACTAGGTAATTTTAAATTGGAAACTGTTGAATTCAACTAATTTTTAATTCAAACAAATGAAAATTTGACTATTTGAAATTAAAAACTAAATCAAATATTTAAAAATAAAGCTTCTGAAATTCTAGAATTTTAAATTGTTATTAAATCAAAAGAATGTATTTTTGATATTTCAAAACGAAACATTCTCCAATTATAAACTTTTAAATTCAAATATTCTCAATAAACTTTAAAACTAAAACGTAACATTAAATATGGAGAATTAAAAATAAAAAAAATTAAACCACAGAACGTTGAAAATTAAAGAAACCTGAAATACAAAAAAAGATTGCTGTAATTGATTCCTTTATTTGAAATTGCAGAATTTAAATATAAAAATTGCTTTTTCAATAATTTGAGTTTGGAATATTCAATATTTTTGAACATTTCTAAAAAAAATACTTTAATTTTGTGTGCCTAGTTTTACAATCTTCTCATTTTAAGGCTTGAATTTAGAAAATGATTTTCTTAAGTTTTCATTATTTTGAATTTATTCATAAGGCATTTAATTCAAATTTGATTAATCCCAACTCTTTTCATTTAAAATTTTTGCAACTTTAGGTCTTTAATTTGATATTTCTAACAGTGCCCAAGAATTTAAAAAACTAGACAATAAAGTAAGTTTACAATTAATACCAAACAATGAGGAATTTTTAAATCTGAAATATTCGATTCAAAACCATCTAAATTTGAAACAAAACAATTTATAGCATTTAAGTACAAAATTATAAAATTTTGAAAAAATCTCGGAATTGTATGATTTCAGATTGAAATCCCGATAATAGAGCAATTTCAGAACTTTACATATTGAATAATTTAAATTTAAACATGTTTGAATTTAAACAATGTTCAATTCGATGCGATTAAAGCTTTAGAACTTGAAATTGAAAACTAAATCGAATGTTTCAAAATTAAAGCTTTCTGATATTTTATAATTTTGAATTGCAAGAGGAAAATGAAAAACTATTTTAAGAATTTTATTTAATAAAACTTCTCCTTTTTCCCCATGACTTAAAAAATAACAAAAAAGGTTATTAGATCAATTTTTAAAGATCAAGAAATAAATTCACGGTTTTAAAACAGAAACATGTTTATTTATAAACTTTTAAAATAGAATTATTTTTTAAAAAATCGGTCAAAATGAAGAAAATTTAAATGCTTTCAAATATTTTTATTTTTAAGGTTAAAATTCCAAATTGTTTAATTACAAATCTATTAAACTGAAAATTGTAAAACTATTAGGTCTTTAAATTTGATATACAACGATGTCGAAGAATTTAAAAACCCAAACAATTTTGTACATTTAAAATTATAATAATACAATATAAAATATTCAAATCTCAAATTTCTTAATTTAAGGATGTAAACTACGTACAATCAATCTCAAAAGTCACCAATCTTTACAATGATTTATAAAATAAAAAAATAGATCTATTATTGATTTTCGGAAATCTAAGTGCATTTTAGAAAAAATAATTCAGGTTAAATTTTTTTAGTTAACAGTAGTTTCAATTCTATAGTTCTATTTGGGTAGTGTTAATTTAAACTTAAACTGCGATTGTCTATAACAATAATAACTGCATGATTTCTCCATAAAATTTTTAAAATAAAATCAACCCAAATAGAAATTTAGAAAATCCTTCGAAGAATAAAATAAGGCCTTGATCATTAGGATTAAATAAAAATTGTAGCTTTTCCCTAAGGGGAAAGAAAAAACAAAACCTTTGAATAACTACTGTTAAATAAACAATTTTAACCTAAATTATTTTTTTCTGAAGTGTGCTCAGAAGCCTCCATCAATATTTACAGAAATTGTTAATAAATCTTTTTTGTCGATTTTATAAATCATTTGAAAGACAGGCAGCTTTTGAGATTGATTGTTCGTAGTGTACATTCTTAAAACTATCAAGTCTTTCAATATGAATTAAAAATTATAAGTCTCGAAAAATTAAGAAATTTCAAACCAAATATTTTCCCATTCAAGTTTTTCAAAAAAAACTTTTAGCTCAGGGGACTGCAAATTTTAACTGTTTTTGAATTTGGCATTAAAAAAATTATATCATTTAGTATCAAGTGCCATTTAAAGAAATTAAATACATTTTTTACGCAAGGAATGTAATTTCTGTAGAAAAAAGGAATCATTTTCACCGTGAAAATTACTTCATTTTTAATATTGTGGAACTTTAAAGTTTGATAATATAAAGAAATTTTGAAAATAATATGCTTTCTAATTAAAAACTTTAAAAAATTAATTGATTCAAACTTAAAGCGTTAAAAGGTAAACAATTGCAAACATCGTCTAAAATTGGAAGGATTCTTTAATTAGGATTTTTAAATTATGTATAACGATTTTTAAAATTCAATCTAAAGTTTAAAATTAATAACTTAAGAATCAACGATAAAGCATTTCAAAACAAGGAGAACGGCTTAATTTTAAAGACAATGTTACAAAATACCAACAGAATAAGTGAAAGATAATTTTTTTATTATTTTTTTTTGCTGTTTTTCAATTTCGAAGCCTTTAAATTAAATATTTTTCCAATCTTGCTTTTGCTATAAATTAAAAAAAATAGCAATGACAGTTTGTATTTATTATGTTTGATTGATTTCTCCTAATGATTATTTCAATTTCAGGTCGCTATAAATAAATCAAATTTTTTTTGATTTTGTCAAATTTTTAGGATGCCAATATTATTATTCAATAGCAAATATCAGTGGTCTCTCGAATTTTGTCCAAACTCGATTTTTGTACCATAATATACAACTTGTTTTGCTCCTTTGCCTAAAAAAATTGCATGTACAAATAATCCTGAAAATCCCTACCTTCCAGATTTTTATTCCTCGCAAGAAGAGCTAGTAGAACATCAGGATTTGATGAAGCGTCGGCGAGATCAGGTGCGTCGTGATGCGTCGGAGGTAAAGCTGGACCCAGAGGAGGCATGGCACCTGGAGGCGGTCTTGACATCATCACCGGCCCGGTCCCTAAATTCGGGAGGGGTGGAAGACCACCCGGAGGATGCAAAGAATTATGAGGGGGTGGCCCAGTCGGGGCCGATTGTACGGCCGCCGACATGGATAGATCCACACCTCCAAGCAACACCGGACGGCAACTTCCACCCCCGATTGCCACACCAGAAGTCACCGCCGGGAGGATTCCTCCACCCCCCGGCAGTGGTGCGTACGGCAAGTACAGCTCCAGTATAAAAGCTTTCGTCCCGTTTAAAAATCACTCACTTTCTGCAAAAACCTAGACCTCAATTGACTGGAAATTTCCAATCTCTATCTCTTCTTTAAGGTGAGGTTTTGAAACGAAAAGCTCTTGGGTAGGAACATCACTTTTTAACCTTTCAAACTAGAACCAAACTTAGATAAGTCATCTAAACACTGAAATTCACTTGGCCGAAATCACTTGATTAAATAACACTTTCGCAAAAGCACTGCGATGACACACTAAACAATTTTATATTTATTTAAGATCTAAGGTATGTTTGTCTCATTGACAGACGGGGTTAGTCCAGGAAAGATAATCTTCAGGATGCTCCTTCTTGATCAAAATTTTCCTCTTCATCCTCTCAATGTGCTACATAATCTCTTAGAGGAAATGTCGTTCAACTGTCTTCATTTCCCGGGAATTTAATTGATAACTAGATCCTAATTTCCTATGCTTAAATAATTCCAATCACTATGACAAATTCTTTATTAAATCAGAAACTCGAAGCCATCTTCTTCGTATTGTTCCCAAGACGTTTGAGGGAATGAGTTTGACTTTTAACGAAGAAACAATACTCACAGAGGCTAATTTTTGGCGAATTATGAAATGTTCTTTTTTAGAAGGGAGGGGACTTCTTTGGGGATGAAAATCGAATAGAAAGGAGCCTTTCGGTGGCGTCCGAGCGGGCCTGAAGGCAACCGCGCACTCGTCGACTCGTTTTCTTCAAGCGACGGCCCCAGCCTTATCAGCCCGACTTACTGGTCCCGGTTTATCTCGACCATAACCTTGCTTATGCTGCCGATCGACCGTCAATCTCCTTGCGAAATCTGGAACGCCGGAAATCTTTATATCTTGCCTTTAAGAAATTATTAATTGTTTCTTCACTGAACTTTGTAAGAGGTCGTTAAAAGAATGCTTAGCTTATTTTAATACATCCTATTTTCAGTTCAGAACAGTGTTTTGATTAGAATGTGATCTCTTGTTCTTGAAAAAATAGTTCTTTTTGTGGTAAATGAACTTCTTATAGATTTTAACGCCTGTTTCGTATCTTATAGACTATTCAAAAAAATACATCCTCTTGAAACATCTAGAGTCTTGAAAAGTTCTACTCAAAATAATTGTATCCTTTGGACTATCTGTATCTTTGACCATGTTCATTACGAAACAACTACAATCTTTAAAAATGTTTATGCTCTTTTTTCTTAACTATCTTCCTTCTATTTTACTTTTACGAAAATTTGTTCTTTTCCTATAGAGAATCTTGATTCGTGGGTTTGTTAACAACCATGAGGGAATTTATATTAATTAGAGTGTGAGGATCGCCTTGGAATTTTCTACTGAGAAGGATCTCTAAAATTCTAAGCTTAATTTAAAATAACTTTTCCCTTTCCTCAAAGGCAGTTGAATCCCTCCTTTGATTTTCTTCGTTCTTAGAGATGATGTATTCAATTTATGAATTTTAAAAGATAATTATGTTCTTTGATTTTGGATGCACTAAACATCTTCTTGTACCACTCTTAATTGACATCCTTTTCATGACTCTCCGCAATCCCTCTAAGATTTTCCCCCTTCATCTTATCCTCCTAATTATTTTCTACTATCCTATTCCTTTCACCAGCAATTTCTTCCATACACTTCCTCACTCTCCATCAAAAATCTTGCACACCTTTGTAAAATCCTTGCACAGCTTTTTAAAATCCTTGCATACCACAAACTTTCTCAACTATTCTCTTTCCGAAAAACAGTATCCTCTCAAATCGAATGATTAAACAAATCGAGAGAGAATATCCGAAACTCTGATGAACCCGAAGAGAGTCAATTTAGCGAGTGATGCATGGAGTGGTCTTTGGAAGATCATCGATCCTCTAGATGGATCTCTGTCCCCCTCTAAAGCGACGAGCGCTGGAGAACAGGGAGGGGAAGTGTTTTTACACGCGTGTCAATGTAAATCGGGCACCGGACCCGATGTAAATCGTAGCTCGGCTGTCGATGGCAGAAAAAGGGGACCTTTCGATAGCTGAGGGCCCGACTTAGTTATTCTCTCCTTTTGCGGATCTGCCCTGCCGCTTCGAAAGCACGCCGGCTAATATAAGAAACGCCGAATTCCGCGGAACTTCGCGACCGGCACTGGACTTGCTTTTATCGGCGGAGCGGGTGAAGGGGTGATCCGGCATCGGTATCCCATCCTCTATCCGTCGGAAGGATCCTAGCCTTTTTTTCTCATCTCTACTTTTTTTTGGTTCTCCTTTTTTCTACGCGGACCAAACTGGAGAACTTCCGGTTCGAGTAAGTGGCCCACGATTTTGGAAACGACGCGGAACGATTTTGGCGGGTCGAATATAAAGTTAGGTGCGATTTGATTAGCGGATCGGGCGAAACTATGACCGGGAGACCGCGGCTTCTGGTTTAGCTGTTGCCGGGACCAGGAAGGTCGGTGGGTGCGGAGCTGGACTGTGTCGTCGGCGGCGTGGGTGGATTGAGAGAGATAGTCAGAAGGAGAGAGAGATGGAGTCAGCAGAAATATGGGGAGCGGTTGGGCGATAAGGGGGAGGGAAATTTTACCCTACCACGAGAGAGGAATACACCACCGAATACTGGTGGGGTAATGGTGGCACGCCTGCGCCTCGTGGGTGATAGGGACTTGGTTCATAAGTCTGATATCACGAGGATAGATCCTGCGATGCGAGGATGGAGCTGCAGGAATTCGGTTTCGGAAATAAGTGTTTTTTTTTATTTTTTTTTATTGGAAATTTTTATTTCTTCAAATATTTTTTAATTGACTGTGCCCATTTCAAATCGGAAACGATTGTAAAAAGGAAAAATCAGGCCTTTAAAATGGATTCTTCTCTTGGTCGATATTGTTAAATAAACACAATTAATAAAAATTGACTTTTTTCATCAGTGCGAAGTGAAAATGCTGAATGTAATCGATCTTTTTAGACGGAATAAAACGAGTTGAGGTTTATCATCAGAAAAAAGGAGTCAAAGCGCGATGCGTCTACAAAAAAGGGTTTCGTAGCCTATTAAGACGTTAATTAAGTCGTTAATATCACCCCTTGTCTCCCATCTCCTATTCCATTCTATCATATCCTATGAAAAATAAGAAAAGTGAGGAAATTTTGGTTGTTAATGTATCAAGGTGGAAGGTAAGCTACAATCTAATAATTTAAAATCACAATAAAAAATAATTCAATATTTTTTCATAATAATCGAACTAACTGTACTGTAAAATAATAAATAAAATAAATAAAAGTAAATATATTGCAAAATAATATTTAAATCAAATATTTCGATGGAAATATTACAAATTTGATCCATGAAACACATAATTATTGACAACTAATCAAAACCTCATATGACAAATAATACATTTAAAATTGACAGGCAAGCGCATCACAAACTCCGTGATAACCTAGTATACATGTATTTTAATATTATAAAATTATATTTATTCAAGTATTATTTTTGTAGCAATGTATTGAAATAAAATATTATGCACCTACAGGGCATTATTTACGATAATTTTAAGGGCAATTTATGGAAACTTACTGTAAATTTCTTAAATTTTAATTTAAAAATATCTATGAATTTGCCAACATTTTCGGAATCTTCTGATAATGTTACAGGTAAATATGTTAATTTACCATGATTTACCCAAAATTCCATTTTAAACACTCTTATTAATTTCAGGAAATTTATTAAATTTTTTGGTAATTATCGTAATATTATAGGCAATTTATGGTAACTTACCATAAATTTCCCTAATTTCAATTTAAAAATGTCTATAAATTTACGGACATTTTCGGAAATTTATGATAATGCTACAAGTAAATATGCTAACTTACCATAAATTACCCAACATTGAATTTTAAACAATTTTATTAATTTCAGGAAATTTATTAAACTTTTTGGTGATTATTGTAATATTATAGGCAATTTATGGTAACTTACCATAAATTATTTAAATTCGAATTTAAAAGTGTCTATGAATTTACTAACATTTTCGGAAATTTCTGATAATTTAATAGGTAAATATGATAACTTTCCATAAATTACACGAAATTCAATTTCATTGATTTTATAAATTACCGGAAATTTATGAATAGTTTGGTAATTTATGGAAATATTACAGGCAATTTATCGTAACCTAGGAAAAAATAACCAAAAATTAATTTAAAAATTTCCATAAATTTCCGGAAATTTTTGGTAATTTACGTTAATTTGATCAATTATAAGTCGTAACTTTCCATTAATCATCGCACAATTATATTATCGGCAATCAAAATTACCTTACAGTTTTTATGATGAGTGGGCTGATTATCGTAAAATGCGAGCTCGTAGATTTATAATATTCATTATTCACCTCTGACGTCACTTTTCACTCCTTAATGAGTAAAAAGCAATTTTTACTCCCTATGGAGTAAAAAGAAGAGCTTTAGCCCCGCTCCATATACACCGAAAAGGGCTGAAATCATGTATGTGTCAGAAAAATAAATTTATTAAACAATATGAATTGAAGACACTAGAAGAAAATAGAGAAAAGGGAAAAGAAGAAAGAAGGAGAAAATGAAATTAACAGAGTTGTAGAACTACATCCTTTAAGAAAAAGTGAAAAAGAAAGCGACTGTGTGAATGATTTAGAAACCCATGTTGCTATGGACCAGAAAATTATGGCGAAATTGTTCAATTTTAAATGGAGAAAACGTGCTATTATTTTGATATTCTAAAAAAGATTCTACTGTTTAAACCTTACGAAATCGCGAAGGAAAGAAAGTTGACGTATTTGGGGAAAGAGTGACATAAGAGAAATGGCTGATATGGAAATGTGAGAAACGTCTATGAAATAGTGGGAGGGGATAGAAGAAGGGGGGTGGAGGTTCAGTCATGAGAGGTTAGTGAACAAGAGGGATAGGGATGACAGGAATTGAGGTACGAAGGATGTAGGAGAGGAGGTTTATAGAGACATAGGAGAATCAGTGGACGAGTGAGTGGAGATAACAGAAATTCTAGCGTATTTTCCCTTCATTATTCATCATTTCAAGATAACAGGTGGAAGAAGATGTGTGAGGGGTAGACTGAGTGGAGAGAAGATTGAAGAAACAGGGGTAAAAGGAATTAGGATAGGAAGACAGGGAGATAAAAATGCGGGTTTATAGAGAGGAAAGGAAGAGGATTGATAGGGAATAAGAGGAAAATTCATCGAAATTTGTAAATGGTGAATGGAGAAGAGTTCGGAGTGGACCAAGAGGGTCAAGGTGTTTGGCCGATGGATAAGTAGATGAAGGTATGCAAAATGAAAAGAATTAAGACAAGAAGCAAGAAAACGTGATAGAAGGTTTATATAGTGGGAGTTGACAGGGGAATTAATAGAATTATGGTGAGGGTAGGGGTGATTTTGAGGGGAAATATAATATGCTGACTAAGTATAGAGGAGTTGGAAGGGGGAAGAATGATAGAAATTAAATCAGGAAAAAAGGGTGGGAAATAATTTTATAGAGAGGGAATGTTCACGAAGGTGAAGGGAGGGCCATGGGAAGATATTTCACAAAAAGCCAATAGAAAGAAAGACGTAAGGGAATGAATTAAATAAAAAATTAATACAAGCCAAATATCTAATAAAGGCTGGCCCAGATCCAGGCTTACATAGAAATGATGGAAATGTGTATGGAATCCTGTTAGAGGAAAATACTGTTAAGGGAAAGGTTAAATAAAAGGATAAGAAAGATATGTTATGAGAAATGAGGGATGGAATAGGATATTTACAGAGAGGAAATCGAGAGGATCAAACTGGATGGAGGGACATAATTTATAGAGATTAGTAGAGAGGGATTAAAGTGGGAGGAGTTATGAGTGAGGTGTAGGCTGATGGATAGTGAGATGAAAATGTGAGAAATGGGAATTAGGACAGGAAGGAGGGTAGGGTGTGAAAAAAGACTTATAGAGTAGGAATGGAGATGGAATTAAAAGCATCGAGAGAAAAGAGAGAGGTGGTGGTGAGAAGAGACAATTTACAGAGAGGGAATGTAGGGGAAAAAATGATGGTGAGGGTGTGAAGGAGTGGAAGTGATGGGACAAGTGTAGATAAGATGGAAGGGGAAGGAGTGACAGGAATTAGGACGAGAAAAAAGGGTGTCGAGACAATTTACAGAGGTTTATGAAAAAGTCAATAGAAGGAAGAGAGTGTGAGGAGGCGTGAGGAGAACGATAAAATAAAATAAAAAATTATTTCGAAACCTCTATGAAAGCTTAAAGAATGAAGAAAAAAACTTGCGGAGTTTTCCTCAACTATTGTTTGTTTCATAATTCATAATAAAAAGTCCAATCTAAATTGAGAGAAGGAGGAGAAGAAAGAAATAACGTCCGATCGCGCTAATCAAGAAAGATGGCCAATAATGGCTGGCCCAAGTCCACCTTTTTCCTACATCCATACGGGGGTGGTTTAAGCACCGTCCGAGCTTGAAAAGGGGAAGCGAGACATATTTTTATTGTACGTTGGTGAATCACTGCACCATGCAATAATCGTGTATTGGTGCATGTATACACACAGATAAAAATACATATATAGAATCACTCGTCGGATGCACTCTACGAAATTGAACTCACGGTCGTCGGTCTCGTTATCGTCGGACACCCTCTTCTGATATCGACAACAGGTAAGGGAAGTTTACAATCGAAATTGTACGCATTCGAGTCTAATTATTCAAGAAAGGGAATATTTTCTGGAAAATAAATACAGGACATTATTTATTAAAAAAACTAAGGTTTTTTTTATTTCAATACCTAAATATGTCTATTTTTAACGCGGAGGTATTTTTAAATAGCAATGTTTTTTCAGCCAAAAAAGAAACCTAAATTCAAAAAAAGTTAAATATAATTTTGATCTTCTTTCTTTAAGTTCAAATGTTTGTTGTTGTTTTTTTACAAAGCTTCTAATTATTAGAAAATGTATACAGGTTTTCATATCTATTTCCCAATTCCTTCAAACTTGGAAACATTTAATTTAAAATTGTTAAATCTTTCATGTTTGTTATTTCAAATTAAAGAATATTTAAGAAAAGTACATTTTAATTCAAAAAAATTTTAATGAAACAATTTAGAGATTGAAAAAATATTTTTATATTTTTACATTTTCAAGCTTTGAAAAGTGAATAATTTTAAAAAGGCCATGGAAATTAAACTTACTTGAAAATAAGTATTAAAAAATCCACAATTTTAAATATAAAGATTCTATAAATTAAACATTTAAAAATTAATCCTTAAAAAAGAAGTTAAATCTTAACCGAAATAATGAAAAATTACCTCTATCAAATTAGAAAAAAAACTTCCTTCCTTCGAACACAATACAAATTGACAAATAGAGAATTCCATTATTTTTGAAATTAAAAAAATTCCCCCTTTATCTTGAGAAAAACGTGAAAATTAAATAATCTTTCATCCTACAGATAAAATAAAATATTTTAATCAAATTTTTTTTTAAATCCATTCTTCAATTCCAAAACAATGTAATTATTAATTTTTTTTCTCCTGTCACACTGGATCAGAATAGAAAGAACAAAAGATTTCTTTTTCTCGGATTCAGAAAAAAAAAGAACATAAAAAATTCCTCCTTTTCATATGAAGAAAAATATTTGAATTAAAGAATTTGGGACTTACAAATAGTGTCAAAATGTATTGGACTATTATTTATTGAACTTAATTTTTCATATGTAATGAGAATATAAATTCTATATCATGCAACGGTTTGTTTATTCTACGTTTTTGTGTATCAGAATTTTAAAGAACTTTTTTAAACAATTATAAATAAATAATAAATCAATTTTTTCAACAATAATTTGTTTAAGAATTAGGATTTTTTTTAAATCGACTTCCAATTTTTATTCCAATAATTTTGTAAACATCTTATGACAAAATACTTTTTTTTTATTTTGAAACATTGACTCCTCTGAATTCCTCTACTTCCCCTCCACTCACTTCACTCTCTGCACCATATTCCCGCACTTCTTCCTCCTATGCTTCTCTCTCTTCCAAACTCTCCAGTTAACACTTCTCTTCCCCTATTCCCCTCCCTCAGCCCTCAACACCCCCCCCCCACTCAGCGTAAATACTAATTATTTGCCCTACCTCCTCTCACTTACACTCGCTTCTTCCAGCTTCCCTTTCTAACTCCAGCTAGTTTTTCCTGCTTACTTCCCCTATTTCGCATCATCTTTTATACCCTAATTTCCCCTACTTCCTCATCCCTAAACTTCCATGATTCCCCATCTTCCCTCTATCCTAACTGTCTATCACTTCCCCTACTCTTCCTCTAATAATTTCCACTCATTACCTCTACTTCCCCTTACCCATTTCCCCTATTTTCTCTTCCCTCACTTTCCATTACTTCCTCCACCTTCCCTTCTCTCATACCCCGTTGCATACCCTACTTTTCCTCCTCTCATTGCCCCCTTAAATTTAATAACTGTATGCATAAAAATAAACAAAGAAAAAAAAGTTTAATGCCCATGTATAAACATGCCACAAAAATGTTTCATTCAAGCAATAACTGTGAATTTTTTAACTGTGCTTGCGCCGAGCCGCGCCGGCTACCCGATTGGTTACTGTTAGCGCACGTATTTTAAATTATATAAATAGTCAAATTTCGTATTTATGATAAATAATTATTCAAACATGCATTTAAAGTAATTTATTGATCCCGAAATAGACTTTGGGAATGACAGATGAAAAAATAATGCGATTTTATTGGAAAAACCGTGATTAATTCTGACTTGAGAAAAAACAGTATTCTTAATTCATTTTTGGCAATTTTATTGATTTTACTTTAAGTCACATTATCGGAACTAAAACAAATTTAATTAGGAAAATTAAATTTAGATTTCATAACGTCTTTTTCATTCAAATTGAATTATTTTTTATGTATCACTTTAAAACCTAATTTTATGATTACGAAATTACTTCTTATGCATTCACCAAGCATTATTTATTAAAAACATTAAATTGGAATTTTTATAAAATTCAAAATCAGCGCGCCAATAGTAAAGAATCCGGGAGTACCGTCCTGAGACGCACAGTGGGATAAAAATGACGTTTTTAGTGCAAATTAACGTACAGACCAAAAATACCGATTTCGATAAAAAAAATGAAGAAGAAAAAACTGATAAGATTTCTAAGAGATTTCTCCAGCCTGATCTTGAAATTAAGCTGGCAATTTTTTATACATAAACAAATGAGACTGAAAAAATGGCAATTTTTTCTTTTTGACGTCCCCGATGCTCGTTAATAACATGGAAATGGTTTAAATCGCTTAAATTTCATAGAGTAATAAAGATAAAGATATTCCACTATCATATAATAAACAAAACAAAATTTTATAAATAAATTATTTGTTTAAATAATGTTTTTACGACTTTCCATAATTTTACGTTTTTTTTTTATTTCTATTGCAAGAAATTTGGATAAAAACAATGTAATGCCAAAGAAATGTCTTTAATAGATTATTATTGTTAATATTCAAAACAAATATAATGACGAAATGAATTAATCATCCATTTTTGTCAGAAAAATTAGTTTTTTTCGTCATTATTTTTTAAAATTAGGAACTGCATAATTTTTGAAAAATTTATAATTTTACGATCAATCTTCTGATTTTTTAAAAACAAATTTAATAAACAAAAAATCGTTCGGTTATTTGTCAACAAACAAATTCGTTTCAATCACAGTCCTTTTAGTTGGGATTTTCATGACAATTTTAGCAAAATGCATAACGAGATTTTTTAATATAAATTTATTCAATAAATGCATAGATAAGGCATTTGTCGACAGAATTTTTTTTTTTTCGATGAAAATTTTTCCGGTTAAGAACTTGATGATAATTTCAGGCAAAATTCATCATTTATAGATCAATTTTATGATTTTTATAAACAAATTTAATAAGCATATGCATTATTCAGGCAATTGTCGAAAAAAAAACAGATTTTTTTACAATCTCAGTCCTTTCAGTTTAAATTTCTCATTACTTTCTTTAATTTAATAAGGCTGAAGCGTCAGGATAATATATTTGCTAATTACATTTTTTTTGAAAAAAATATGAAACTTACCAACTAATTATGAATTTTTCTGAAATTATCATGAAGTTCTAATTAAAAAGACTGTCATTGAAACAAAAAAAGAATTTTTACGTCGACAGATGCATTTTTTATCAAAATTGATTTAAGAATTCATAAAATTGATCAACAAATGATGCATTTTTTCTGAAATTATCATGAAGTTCCTAATTAAAAAAGTTGTCATCGAAAAAAAAGAACGTTTTTTCGACAAATGCCTTACCCATGCATTTGTTTCTTAAATTTGTTTAATAAAATCATAAAATTTATGAACTATTAATGAATGTTGCTGAAATTGTTATAAAATTCGAAACTTTAAGGATTGGCATTGAAAAATACGAATTTTTTGGCGAAAAATACCTGAATTTTGCATTTTTTTATAAAATTTGTTTTAAAAAATCATAAGATTAAACCACAAATTCTAAATTTTTCTAAAATTAGCATAAAGTTCCTAGTTAAAAAAAATTCATCGAAAAAAACAAATTTTTGTGTTGAAAAATGCCTGACTAATAAATTTAAAAAAAAAATTTGTTTATAATATTAAAAATAGTAATATCAAGAAGAAATTGATCATCGAAAAAATAAATAATGAGCGTGTTGTTTGTGTAAGAAAATGTTTGTGTAAAGAAAAATATTAAATTACTTATTAGAAATTGAAAATATAATTTTCATTACACCTATGCACTGTTTTATATTTAATTTATTTTGGAAATTCCATTACTATTCACTTTTAATATTTTTGAGTGTTTTTCGTATGAATAAGTTATTAAGAATTTAGCTGCTTAATTCGTTTAAAAAATAGTTTACTCCTGTAACAATGTACCTACATTTTTATTGATATTCTAGTTGATACAAATTTTAAGAACTAAAAAAGACTGTTCATCATTTTTTTAATCTTTAATACGGGGATAATTCTAATTTGAAATAATTGTAAATAATTTTAAAAAAACAATAAATAATTTAAAAAATTTACAATAATTTGAAATAAAAATTACTGATGAGCAGAATCAAAACTATAAGAGAGCCCCAGTCAAGCACCACCTTTGTGCGTGGCCTATTCGATCCTGCCTCAACGAAGGAAGCGAGCAGCAGACCGGCCGAGAACCGTGATCGTCGACTAAAACTCGACTCAGATACGCTTCAACATTTTTAATCGTATCTCGGGAACCAATGAAGATTTTTTAAGTTTCTTTCGCTTAAATTAGAGATAAAATTTTATGTTCTATAACGTTTAATTTTCAGATTTTTGCAATAATTTTCCTAGGTCATGCTGAAAGTTGAAGTCGAGGTACAAGATTTTAGAAAATCTAGACTTTTTTGTAAACTTATCACGTGCTGTAATCTCTTCGGCAGATTAAGAAAAAAACTGTTTGACATTACTAGACGTAGAATTTTATAGGCTCTCCAAATGCTTTTTTAAAAAATGCTTTGTCTTTTTTTCCTCCGAGTTATCGTGGTTCAAAGCCAGCAGTGATGTAGTGTACACCATAAAACTTAGACGATTTTAATCATTTTCATGTTATTACCAATCACAGGGAACGTCAAGTAGAAAAAATGGTAATCATTTTTTCATCAAATGAATACATTCGGAGAAAACGCCGATTAAAGAAGTACCATTACAATAAAAAGCCGTTTTTCTGTATAACAAGTAATTTTTTCGAAAATTTTCATTAGATAAATGGTAGTGCTTTTCTTATATACTCTATCATTATTAAGAGATCTTTCTTAAAAATGGTAATATTTACCAAGTTATTCGCATTTTTCCTTCTTTTTTCCATAGTTTCTTTCACCATTGTATCTTTGGCAATTCAAAAGAAGGTGGCCTCAAAATTAGTACATAAATAGAGTAAACCTCTTGCAAAAAATTGACGTCAGTCACATTCTGGTAATCCAACTCTGGCCTCAGAAATGTTCCATCACCCTAGGTTTTCGAGAAATCCTAACCTAAGAGTGTAAAGAACACGGTTTTTTGCTATATTCAAGAACTTTTCTCAACGTGAATAATTTTTTTTTCTAATAACCAATGATGGCATTGAAAACTAATACTCTTACAATTCAAAACCCTATTTTCTTTTTCGTGATATCTTTATTTTTCACGGAGATATCATTCATTGAAGTTTATTACTTTATGATCCTGATATGAAATGATTTGATAATTTCTACACACTCTTTGTGACCTGCAGGTGTACACATCCACAATAAAGGTGGAAAATTTCATAAGCAGTGAAGATAAAAAAAGTTTTATTTTTAACGCCTAATCAGGGGTGGTTTTGGGGGTAGAGCCCAACTGAGATTAATTCCAAGTCTGTATTTTTACTACTGAAATCAAATTAAATCATTTTTTCAGTAAATTATTTCGATTTCCCAAAATACCCACTTTAGTACTTCAAAATGCAGGATCATAAAGTAATAAACTTCAATGAATGATATCTCGGTCAAAAATAAAGATATCACGAAAAATAAAATAGGGTTTTAAAGTGTAAGAGTATTAGTTTCTAATGCCGTCATTGGTTTTTAGAAAAAAAATTATTCACGTTGAGAAAAGTTCTGGAATGTAGCAAAAAACCGTGATTTTTGCACTTTTAGGTTAGGATTTCTCGAAAACCTAGGGTGATGGAACATTTCTGATGCCAGATTTGAATTCAGTGCACCAAAAACCTTCGGGTAGGTATGGTCGTCTTTCTAGGTTTTTCCGGTTTTGAAATTTTGTCGGCCTGTGTAATCGGTGTTTTCTCCAAATGTATCCATTTGATCAAAAAATGATAATAATGAAAATATTCATCTCTGAGAGTAAGCCAACTTTTGTTTTAAACTTTATCCTGTAAAGTGAATTTTGAAAAACATATGCACTCTGACTTGGCAGGCACCCATTTTCATGTTCATAAGACGAACATCTCAGTTGAATGCTTTCGTATGCAATAGTATGTCTTATAATAATAATATGTTTAAAAAAATTATGAAAAAATGACTTTTTCGATCTGGAAATTTTTTTTCTAGATAATATGGCCTATTTCAAGACGAAAAGGTAGAGACCTTTTCTAGCAACTTTTTCGTTAAATGCATATTTTAAAAGATATATTTTTTTAAGGTCCAAAATTTGACGTTTTTCACTAACTTTGGGCGTTAATTACTGGTGACCTATTCAATAGTTCTGAAATTTGAACAAACTTTATTATTCTTTTAAAGTTACTCTATAAGTTGATGTAATTCAACAATAGCGCAGGTCCGGCGGATATACAATTTTCGCGACTAATATTCAGCACTTTTTCGACGTGCACAGCGCTCTTTCGCGCGCCTCCCCGCGAATCCACATGTTCTCGCTCGCGCGCACTCGATATTTCGGGAATGGGTTTAAATTCGAAATAAATATCAGTTTAAAAATAAATTATTATACAACTTATGTAGTAACTTTTAAAGAATAATAAGGTTTTTAAAATTTCAGAAATATTGAATATGTCATCAGTAGTTAACGCCCAAAGTTAGTGAAAAACGTCAAATGTTGGACCTTAAAAAAATATATCTTTTCAAATATGCATTTTAAAAAGAAGTTGCTAGAGACCTTTTCGTCCTAAAATAGGCCATATTATCTATAAAAAAATTGTACAGATCGAAAAAGTCATTTTTTCATAACTTGTATAAACAATTGCGATTCAAACAAAACTTTTTTGAAAAAACGCCGAATATATTCAAATTCAGAGGCTCAAACTACATAATAATGACAACTTTTTATCCTTGAATATATTATTGCATACGAAAGCATTGCCAGCTCCTGGACTAACAGTTTTGTCCGCTCTAGAATGTACTTTCTATTTTTTGTTTAAATTCAAATTTTGGAAACATTCTTTTGTTCTCCCAAAAAAAATTCCCTTGGCACATTATTCTACCGTGACGCTTCAAATAATGTTTAATTATTACAAAATAAATTTGTATAACCACTAAAATAGGAAAATTTGGTATGCCTAATTTAAAACATACTTCGCAGTTCGCTATGTTATTTCTGTCGTAATATTGAAGAAAACGAGGCTCTACAAAATATAGAAAATTAGTTTTTCATATCGTAGGGATCATAGAAAAAAAGATAAATTTGTTTACGAAAATCGTTTTTAAAATTTTTAATATTATTAAGGCCAATTTTTTAATCATTATTGATCAAAAGGTGGATTTACAATTCTGGCGAGTCCCATTGGGGCAGGTCGATACTACACATATCGAATCTACACATTATAGGAACTCTACACATTATATGAACTCTACACATTAAGCGTAAACGTCGAGTCTACACATTTAAGTCTACGCATGCAAATATCGACGATTAACTTTACAACTTTTTACAAACGAATTTTTTAGAACTGTATACATTAACTGTGCACATTAAAGTCTCCACACAAAAACTCTGCACATTTAACTCTACACATTAAACTCGAAAACTGGAAATCTCGAACATTAAAGTCTACACAAATAAACTCTACACGTTAGAACTCTGCACATCAAACTCTACACATTAATACTGTCAAGATACAAATTTTCCTGATAAAAAGGCCTACTCATTAAACTGGGGACAATAATGTCTGCACATTAAACAGATACACGCTATTATTTCTACACATTTAACCCTGAACATTTAAGGCCTAAGGCTAAAAAATAAGACGTGGTTAAACATCTTTTGTTATTATTTTTGTGTTGAATAACTTGGAGAATCGGAATTTTTGTGGGTGGTAAGAAGAGCCTTAGGGCATCAAGTACTTAAAACGTATATGCATCAAGGATTCAGAAACATTTAATACAGTTAAAAAAGCCCAAGGTATGCTTCCCAATGTTCTGACGATGTCAAATCCAGGATCTAGGTGATAAAAACAGATCCTTTTCGGGGTAGTCTGATTTCAGGGGTTTCATTTTCAATGAGTGGACATTGAATCGATGCAGCGCAACATAGATCAACCCGTGTAGAAAATGCCCTAATATTCCCTACTTTAAACAGGGACTGGTCGGGTGTTATACAGGGTAACTTGACTAGAAAATTTTATGCAGGCTCTTGTCAGGGGTTGGTAGGGTTACCTCTTTTTGCTTTCTAGACAATTGCAGGGAAGTTTAGAAAGGTCC
>JAAAKG020029927.1:6633-17276 GCA_010014905.2 Druon quercuslanigerum
TACTGATTACGTCAAACAAAATTACTTTTGTTTAGATAATTCCAAATTGATAGAAAATATATTTCCTTGGTTCAACGTTTAACCACTTTGTTAATTATTATTTTTTTAAGTAAGGATTTATAATTTTAGTTCAAAATTAGTTTAAAGTCTGTTTGGTTGCAAATTTAACGTTTTTATTTCAAATTTGTTAATTGGCTGATAAAAATTAATTTTGTTAATTGAACATTGAACTATTTTATTTTTTGTTATTCATAGCGAAAACATTATTTTTTTCTCTGTAAATTCATCTTTTTGAATGAAAATTGCACTGCTTAAATAAACTACTTTGTTACAAATTTGTTTTTTTTTATTAAAGGTTCGTCATTTGAGTTAAAGATTTTTCGGTTAAAAATGGAATCATCAGTGTGTCAAATTTACTGATTTAAAAAGTCACTATTGACTGATTTGTCAGTGGTTTAATTAGCATTATTTGGATTAGTCAAAAATATCTTCGAATCATTCACTTACTCAGTCAAGATTGCTGACTGAATCAGTAAATGGAAGTTACTGATTTGTCTGCTATAATGAAATAGTAAAACTATTTCCAAATTAAAATATCTAACTGATTAATACATTCTTAGTTACTAATTAAAGGATTAAAAATTACTGATTTAGATAGTGAAAACTACTGATTACGTCAAACAAAATTACTTTTGTTTAGATAATTCCAAATTGATAGAAAATATATTTCCTTGGTTCAACGCTTAACTACGTTTTTAATTATTATTTTTTTAATTAAGGATTTATAATTTTAGTTAAAAATTTGTTTAAAGTCTGTTTGGTTGCAAATATAACGTTTTTATTTCAAATTTGTTAATTGGCTGATAAAAATTAATTTCGTTCATTGAACATTGAACTATTGCATTTTTTTGTTATTCATAGTGAAAAAAATTTTTTCCCCTGTATATTTATCTTTTTTAATGAAAATTTCACTAATTGGTTAAACTGCTTTGTTCACAATTTACTTTTTTGGAATAAAGGTTTGTCATTTTAGTTAAAGAATTTTTGGATAAAAATGGAACTATTTATTTAAAGATTCAATAGATTGGATAATTTTAAATGACTTTGCATCAGTGTGTCAAATACACTAATTTAAAAAATCACTTTTGATTGATTTGTCAGTGGTTCAATTAGCATTATTTGAATTAGTCAAAATTACCTTCGAATCAATCACTTTTGGCCGATTTAAAATTAGAGGGTACGAATGTAGTATTAAAAAATATTATAAATTGTTTTAAGGACAAATTGAAAATTTTTTTTACTTGAATATTAAATACTTTTTGAAAAAAAATGTTTGACAGAGAATTATGTGGATTTTTTTTTACTCACACGATTCAAAACTAAATTACAATTAATGCAAATTCAAGATATTTTTAAAAAATTGTGAGTTTCCAATTGCAAGAAAAAATGTATAGACTGAGTAGATTATAAATGATTTTTATTTATTTATTTATTTACTATTAAAACCTGTCATAAATTTCTTTTAGGGCAAATAGGAAACAAAAATGTTTTACACTGAATTCTCGGATTCTGTCCCCCCGTTCGCGGTCTTCCAATGACTGCTGGCTCACGCAGTTTCTCAGGGGATAGGACTAGAGGCGGTTGCGACTCTTTCCTTAAAAAATGCCGCATTGCGCGAGTACTCGGCCGAGTATACTGCGCAATATTATGCATTCCTATTAGAAACGGTTGAGACGTCCCTGACTGTATCCGCTTGGACTCCCCAACTTGTTACCAAGCAGAGCAGATTATAAACTAAGTTTTTCAAATGTGACAATTTAATCCATTTTAAAGTAGCCCCTCGTCTTGTAAGAAACTTCTCACGCTACAGGTTGTTGCGTTAAAACGAATTAGGAATACTTAGGATTAAAAACGGTCATAAATTTCTCTTCTAACTAGATTCCGATTCTTGTTAAACACGGCGTTCAACAAAAACGTGCAGTCGTTTAGTCACATCAAATAATATTGAGTCGAACTAATAAGGGCGCCACCCTGTTTCAATCTTGCTTAAAAAAAAAAAAAAAAAAAAACTTATAAGGAGTCAATTTCCCTACTAGGTGGTAGATGTGTGTGTTTTGTAAATGCGGTTTGCCTCTTACGACCCCTCGGAATCTCGGATCCGGAGGGACTAATTTACTACCCACTTTTCCCCAATGCCTTTTTCGCCGCCTTTTAAGTCTCATTTCGAGTTTAATGTTGTTATGGACGATTTACAAATTATCGACTAACGGATTATTTAGGATTGACTAGAAACTGGAGAAGTCTCGTTTTTTTTTTAAATTTGCAGGTGGATCTAAATTAGGGACCGTACTTAAATTATGTAACAGTTCAAGGGTGGGGGGTCGAGAAAATTTGATGCGGTAGGGGGGAGAAGGTCCTTCACTCATTTACGTACTTTTTTCAAATGCGTTAAAACTTTCTCCGGAAGATTATCTTTTTAGTTATGAAATTTATTATTTGGCTGAAAATTTAACAATTTTCTCAAAAAGACATCCTTTTTGGTTGCAAATTCAACTGTTTTTTTTTCTTCGTCTTTTTGTGTTAAAAAATCAACTTTTTTCGTAGAACCTTTTGCTTAAAATTTATATTTTGTTGCTTATAAGTCAGCTAAAATTTTTTTTGGGTGAAAACTTTCTTTTCTGAAACTTAGTAAATCTATTTCTAATCTGAAAGATGAATTTTAAACTAAAATTGATGAATTTTTAGCTGGAATAATACTTGAATTATGAATTAAAAAGAAGAATTTTTAAATAATGAATTTAACTTTGAAAAAAAAATGAATTTTCAATTTAAAAAAAGACAAATTGACATCCAAATTGTTAGATTTTGAACTAGAAAAGGTCAATTTTTCATCCAAAGTGTAACGGTTAAATTTTAAGTTAAAAAATGAACTTTCCGCGAAAGTAAAGTATATTATCAACTAAAATAATGAATCCTAAACTGAAATTATTTCCGTTTAAACAAAATAAATTTTTTCAATAAAACAATGAATCTTCAACTGAAATAGTTGAACTTTCAACCACAAAAAGATAATTTTAAATAAAAAAGATAAATTGTCAACCAAAACTTTAATAATTAATTTTTAAATTAGGAAAATCAATTTTTCACTAAAAAATACGAATTTTCAACTACAAAAGACCGTTTGTCAACCAAAAATTAAATAATTAAATTAAACCAAAAAAAAGTAATTTTTTAATAATATTGAATCCTAAACTGAAATTATTTCCGTAGAAACAAAAAAAAAGTTTTCCAATAAAACAATGAATCTTCAACTAAAATAGTTGAATTGCGTTTAAAAGCTAAACTCTTTTGGTGAAAAATAATTTTGTTGTTGGAAAATTCATTATTTTATTTGAAAATTCTTCTCATTTAAAAAATGTTTGGGTTGAAAATTGGGTTGAAAATCTATATTTTTTATTTATAAATTAGACTATTTTTTAATTAATGTAACTTGTAAAAAATTCGTCTTGTTGGTTGAAAATTCATCTTTTCGGTAGGTATAAAATTCAACTATTAAGATTCATATTTTTACTTGAAAATATTGATCAGTTTTGTCGAAAGTTAATTTTTTTTAAAATGAAAATTCATACATCCACTTTGGGTAGAAATTTGACCTTTTCTAGTGCCTTTTTTAATGGAAAATTAATTTATTTTAAATAATTTTAGTATCAACTGACGAATGAGTTGACTATTTAAGTCATATTTTTGGTTAAAAATTTAATTATTTAATTTTTGGTTGAAAAACGGTCTTTTGTAGTTGAAAATTCGTCTTCTTTGGTTAAAAATTGTTTTTTTTAACTTAAAAATTATTTATTAAAGTTTTAGTTGACAATTTTTTTTTCGTAAAAATTATTATTTTTTTGATGCAACTCTTTTCCTGAAATTGAAATTTGCTTTTTGTTTAAAATTCCTATTTTTGTGTTAACAAGTCAATTGAAATCTTTTTGGATAAAAATTTAACTCTTTTTTTTAATTAATTAGTCTTTTTGATTTTAAAATCACCCTATTTTAACAGAAATTACATCTTTCTTGGATAAAAAAGTAACTATTTGGATGAAAATTCTGCTGTTTTGTTGGAAAGTTATTATTTCGTAAAAATTGTATTTTTTGTTTGAATTTAATATTTTGGTATTTTAAGGAGAACAGAAATCCTTACTGGATGAAAATGAAACTTTTTTTGCAATTTTTTTTTAAATTTAAATTTTATCTATTTTAGGAGAACTACAATCTTTTTTGGATTAAAAATTCGACTATTTAGCTGAAAATTATCTTATTGTTTACAATTCTTATTTTGGTGCTGCTTTACTACAAATAAAATCTTTCTTGGATAAAAATGCAACTATTTGTTTAAAAATTCAATAGTTTTGTTGAATTCTTACTTTTTGGTTGAAAATTCTGCTTTGTTGAAAAATGAACAATTTCGTGGAAAATGTACTTTTTATTAAAATTTAATGTTTTGATGTTGAAAAGAGAACTGAAGTCTTTTCTGGATGAAAAATCAACTTGTAATTTTTTTTTAAATAACAAATGTATCTGTTTTAAGATAAATATAACCTATCTTGGATAAAAATCTATTTGTTTGGTTAAAAATTTAACTATTTCGTAGAAAATTTACTTTTTGTTAAACATTTATAGTATAATGTTGAAAAATGAACTGAAATATTTTCTGGATGAAAGTTCAAAATGGTTGAAAATTCTACTGTTTTGTTGAAAATATGAATATTTCGTAGAAAATTTTCGTCTTGTTTAAACTTAATATGTTGTTGTTGAAAATATAACTGAAATTTTTTTGGATGGAAGTTTAACATTATAAAATCATTGTGGTTTTTTATTTAAATAATTCTCTTAGATAAAAGTGCAACTATTTAGTAGAAAATTGAACAAAATTTTTCAAATTCATCTGTTCTGGTTGAAAAATTCGTCTTTTTGAATTGAAAATTCAATTTTATTCGTCAAAACTTATTTTCTGTTACAAAATTCATATGTTGGTATTGAAAAGTAAACTGAACTTTTTTCTGGATGAAAATTCGACTTTCTAAAAAACATTTTTTTAAATAAAAATTTATCAGTTTTATGAGAAATTTCATCTTTTTAAATAAAAATGCAAATACTTGGTAGAGAGTTCAACAATTTTGTTAAAAGTAGGTTTTATTTATTGTTTTAAAATTCATATTTTGATTGTGAAAACAACTAAATAAAACCTGTTTTTAACAGAAAATTCAACTATTTATTTTTGAATTAAAATTTTTTAAATGAAAATTCAAACTTTTTGGTTAAAAGTTATTCTTCTTTGCTTGATTATTCAACTAAATTTATCTCTTCGGTTGAAAGTTTAACTGTTTATTCAAAAAGCCTGTTTTTGTTTTAAAAATAATTTTTTAACTAAAAATATAACTTTTCCATTTTTAAGATTGATCTTTTTCAGTTTAAAATTCTCCTTTTTTATTAAAAAAGTAATTTTCTTGGTTTGAAACAATTTGGATAAACTTTTATTTCTTTCTTGAGTAAAAAATCTTTATTTGATAAAAAGTCATCTAATTGGGTTTCAAATTCTTTTTTTGTATAAATTTCATCTGTTTTGATTGAAATATAAAGTATGGCACTTTTTGGGGAATTTTCAAATTAAAAACAAAAGTCAATATTTTAACTAAAGAATATTTTTATTTTAAATCAAAATCAATTAAATTTAACAAAACAATTTTTTAACAAATATCTGCCTTCTGAACCGAAAAAATTGAGTTTCTAAAAAAAAAATGTCAACAAAATTCATAATTTTTCAACTGAATAGTCGAATTTTTAACTAAGATGGAATAATTACATTTTTAGTGAAGAAAATTATTTCTCAACAAAAAAAAAACAAATTTTTGGCAAAATATTTAAATTTTCAAACAAAAAATGAAAAGAATTGTTAAGAATATAATTTAATTTTGAAACAAATAGTTGAATTTTTGACCAGAAATGATAAATGTTTGCACAAAAATTTGTATAAAATTCAAATAGTTGATTGAAAGTCCATCTTTTTAGATAAAAATTTAAGTAATAGGTTCAAAATTCATATATTTTGTTAATAATTTATCTTTTTGTAAAAAATTAATTTTCTTGGTTAAAAATTAAATTTTTGATAGAGAATGTAACTGTTTGGCTCAAAATTTATTTATATTTGGTTTAAAATTAGTTTTCTTCACTGAAAATGTAACTATTCAATTCTTGGATGAAAATAAATATTTTTGATTGAAAATTCATCTCTTTATTTAAAAATTTAATTACGGTTTTGAGAAATCTCAATTAGTTGGTTGAAAATCATTCTTTTGATGAAAAATGTAAGTAATTTGTTAAAATTAATTAATTTTGTTGGTACTTTATTTTTTTATAGAAAATTTATCTTCTTGATTGAAAAAATAAAATTTTTTGTACAAAATTTAACCGTTTTTCTGAAAGTTTGTTCTTATTTTCTTTAGAATTAATTTTTTTTGAATGAAAACGTAATTATTCCATTTTTGGATGAAAGTGAATATTTTAAATTGAAAATGGATCTTTTCTCATCGAAAATTCGTTTTTCTTTTAAAGAAGATTAGTTTTCTTGGTTGAAAAATTATTTTTCTTCAGTTAAAATTTTATTTTTCTTAAGTGAAAACGTAATTGTTCCATTTTTTATTGAAATTGAATATTTTAAATTAAAAATTGATCTTTCCTTATAAAAAATTCGTATTTTTTTAATAGGAAATTAATTTTCTTGGTAGAAAAATTATTTTTTTAAAATTTTTGTTTTGAAAAATCGTGTCATGCTTGGTTAAAAATTCAAGTAATTGGTTCAAGATTCAGGTATTTTGTTGATAATTTATCTTTTTGTAAAAAATTAGTTTTCGTGGATAAAAATCAAATTTTTGATAGAGAATGTAAATGTTTGACTCAAAATTTGTTTCTATTTTGTTCAAAATTAGTTTTCTTTAATGAAAATGTAACTATTCAATTCTTGGATGAAAATTAATATTTTTAATTGAAAATTGATATTTTCTGGTTAAAAAATCGTTGGTTGAAAATCATTCTTTTCATGAAAAATTTAAGTAATTGGTAAAATTTATTAATTTTGTTGGTAATTTATTTTTTTTAGAAAATTTAACCGTTTTTCTCAAAATTTGTTCTTATTTTGTTTAGAATTAATTTTCTTAAATGAAAACGTAATTATGCCATTTTTGATTGAAATTGAATATTTTAAATTGGAAATTGATCTTTTTTCATCAAAAATTCGTATTTTTGTAATAGAAAATTAATTTTCTTGATTGAAAAATATTTTTCTTCAGTTAAAATTTTATTTTTGTTTTGAAAAATCGTGTCATGCTTGGTTAAAAATTCAAGTAATCATCGTATTGTTGAATTCAACTAATTAAAAATTCCTATTTCTTATCTGTTAAAAATTCCTCTTTACGGGTTTTAAATTGAACCATTTAAGAAAAAATGCGACTCTTCAGCTTAAAATTTTAACTATTTGTTTGAATATTAAATTTTTTCTTAAAAATCCATATTTTTATTTAAAATTTAACTAATCATTAAAAATCCAACAGTTTGGTTGAAAAATAATCTGTTTTATATGAATACTAAACTGAATACTAAACTTATATGAATACTTACGCTTACAGGTAATAATTTGTGTCTATAGTTAGGTCTATTTTTTCTGAACGTATATGATTCCATTATTTCCATTCCGTGAGAAAAAAAAATTATTTCATTTACCAAAATTAACATTAATTAATCATTTAAATCATTTTCCGGCAGTTTAGGGTCCCAAGAGCACGTTTTAAAATTATTTTTAAAAGGAAAGAAAAATAGGCATTTATTTTGCCACCAAGTAGAACTAGATTAGGGGATGCGTCATCACAAAAAAATGAGTTTGTTTAGGACACCCTATTAGTCATACTCGAGCGAAATTGTTTTTTAAACTCTGCGATTAATTAGAAAAGAACCTCAAGCCTTATTGATTGGCTAACGGAAAGGCACATGTCCAGAATTGGTGGAAAGTAACCGCAATTCTTAGTAGTAGAACTTCCTCACTTTAAAATGAAGACATCATTGACACTTTTAAGGTGTTGAAAAATGACATCTAAGACGTGAGAAATCCCGGAAAAAAAAATTTTAGCCGTCAACCTTTTGGATTGCTGCTACTCCATCAGGATCATTTTCGTGAGAAGTTGAAGTGTGAAGCAGCGTAGTATAGCGTGGCACATGTGGGGTCACAGCAGGGTGTTTTTTAGGGTGATGCAAATATGCATGGGAATTTTTTCTTTATTTTATGTATTTAAAATGAATAAATAAATCCATTTTTTGTGTTTCGAAAAAAATGATATTGAGAGGTGAAATACTAATAGTGTACTTGTTCGCGTCGTCGAGATGCAACGATTGACCTAATGTTAAACCTTTTATGACCCACCAGTGTTGATTTGTGAGTTTAACAAAATTTATTTATTCTGTCTATTTTGGTATTAAAAATATTTATTATTATGGACTTTTATTGTCCTGAAATTTGATTATTCGAGAATTTATAAATCAGGAATTTTATTACTTGAAAGTTTTATGATTCGAGAGTTTTAGAATTCGGGGATAAAAATTTAAGAAATTTAAATGAGGGTAAAATATTCCAATTCAGGAATTTTGATATTCGGAAACTTTATTATTAGGGAATTTTATTATTTCGGAATTTCCCAATTCGGGAATTTTCTTACTCGAAAATGAATATTAATCGGGAATATTATTATTCGCGTATTTTTTTAATTTAAAAATGTTACTCGGTAATTTTTGTGATTTACGAATTTTAGTATTCGGGAATTTTACTATAATTCTGAAATTTTATTGTTCGGGTATTTTCCTATTCGGGAAATTAATTATAATAAATTTCGTTATTTATGAATTTTCTTATTCGAAAATTTTATTATTTAGGAACATTCCAATATGGGAAATTCATTATTCGAACATTTTATTTTTCCAATCCGGAAAATTTATCATTAGGAAATTTTATTTTTCGGGAAATTTATTATTCGGAAATTTTATTATTAGGAAAATTTATCATTCGGGAATATTATTATTTGAAAAATTTTTGAATCTGAAGTAATATTATTCAGGAAACTTCATTAGTTGGGAATTCCCCAATTCGAAAAATTCACTATTAGAAAATTTTGTTATTCGGGAATTTTCAATTCGGGGAATTTATTATTCGGAAATTTTATTCTTCGGGAATTTTCAAATTCGGTAAATTTATTGTAATGAAATTCTATTATTTGGGAAATTTTTAATTCGGAAAACTTATTATTAAGAAATGTTATCATTTGTGAATATTATTATCAGGAATTTTTTTAATCCGATATTTTATTATTTGGAAATGTTACTATGCGGGAATTTTCCAATTCGGGAAATTCAGTATTCGGCCATTTATTTTTTCCAATCCGGCAAATTTATTATTAGGAAATGTTGTTATTTGGGAATATTACTATTTGGGAAGTTTTTGAATCTGAAATATTATTATTCATGAATTGGGGAAATTCGGGAAATTTATTATTATCATTTGAAATTTTTGAATCAGATATTTTAGTATCCGGAAATGTTTTATGCGGGAATTTTCCAATTCGGGAAATTAATTATTAGTAAATTTCATTATTTGGAAATTATATTATACGAAAATTTTATTATTCAGGAAGCTTCCAATACGGGAAATTCATTGTTCAAAAATTTTATTTTTCCGGAATTTTATTATTAGAAAATTTTATCATTCTGGAATTCTGGAATTTGGGAAATTCACTATTCAAAAATTTTGTTATTCGGGAATTTTCCATTTAGGGAAATTTATTATGAGGAAGTTTTATCGTTCGAGAATATTATTATCAGGAATTTTTTTAATCAGATATTTTACTATTTGGAAATGTTACTATGCGGGAATTTTCCAATTCGGGAAATTAATTATTAGTAAATTTCATTATTTGGGAATTTTATTATTAAGGAACATTCAAATACGGGAAATTCATTATTCAAACATTTTATTTTTCAAATCCGGAAAATTTATTATCAGCAAATTTTATAATTCGGGAAATTTATTATTCGGAAATTTTATTCTTCCGGAATTTTATTATTAGAAAATTTTATCATTCGGGAATATTATTATTTAAAAATTTTCCAATTTGGGAAATTCACTATTCGAAAATTTTGTTATTCGGGAATTTTCCATTTAGGGAAATTTACTATTAGGAAGTTTCATCATTCGTGAATATTATTATTGGGAATTTTTCAATCATGTATTTTAGTATCCGGCAATGTTTTTATGCGGGAATTTTCCAATTCGGAAAATTTATTAGTAGTAGATTTTATTTTTCGGGAATTTTCAATTCGGGAAATTTATTGTTATGAAATTTTATTATTTGGGAATTTTTTAAGTCGGGAAACTTATTATTAAGGAATATCATTAATTATGAATATTATTATTTGAAATTTTTCAATCAGATATTTTAGTATCCGGAAATGTTATTATGCGGGAATTTTCCAATGCGGGAAATTAATTATTAGTAAATTTCATTATTTGGGAATTTTACTATTCGAAAATTTTATTATTCAGGAAGCTTCCA
>JAAAKG020029938.1:0-19676 GCA_010014905.2 Druon quercuslanigerum
TTTTTTTAACTACTTAAATGTGGTCTATCAACTTGAGGGGTAGTTAATAGTACCCTGATTTTCATGATAAATATATTCATAAAAAATGCAGTCCTTTAAAATATAAAATATGGGTTGCAACTCATTCGGTCGTAAATAAAGCTGCTATTAGGCTTCTTATAAGAAATATTTTCCACTTACTGATATTGCAAAATACGTATTAGATGCCGAAATATATAATTTCAAAACATTTATTTTTAAGGGTATGCCTTAGGAGTGGTTTAAGCCCATAAAAGTGGATGTTGGTTCATAAAAAAATGTGCCTCTTTTATTTTGTCACGTACTACAACATATCCAAAAATTGTCGAAATCGGTGAGGTCGGGTAGGGGTGTCTGTTTGTAAGTAAAAATTGGGTAAAAAGTAAAAAATTTCAGAAGAAACCATTGTTATTTAGCATTAATAAAAAAGAAGATAATGATAATCAATAATAATTAATTTGATTAACTATTACTAGTAATAATAAATGTTAAAAAAATGTATATAAACAGCTAATTATCAGTAGAAATTAATATTTTATATATTAGAATCAATCAACACATTTTTTAACTTAGGGGTTTTTGGGGACCCTATAAGACATACTTATGGGGTTGATATTCAACAAGTAATACTTTATTTATATTCTATGGCTTATTGCGAAGAGAAAGGTTGAGTTTCAATTCAATTCAGTTAATATTGACGATTCTGAATAAAAATTTTCGTGAAATCGAAAACAATATTTAGGATCACCTTAATAGTACATACAAAATTAAATTGTAACAATTGAATTGATTGTTACCGTATTTAGAAATGTTCACAGTCTCATCATTCTTCAAAGGCATAGATTAAAAGAATTCTTAAAATCGAAATCACTTGTAAAAATAATTCTTTTACAAAATATCATAAAAGAGAGAAGAGGGAGAAAGAGAATAAATACCTACTTCCTTCTTGAAGAGTGAAAGTGTAATGGATGCAAGATCACCTTGACTGCACTTGAGGATGTGTGCGGCCTTAGACTCGGGCAAAATAAAATATTGCTGAAAGAATGAAAAAATTCGCTTCTAGCATTCGTTGGACAAGATTATTTTGCTCATTCGAAGAAAACTTCCTCTTTAGCGCGTAAATCACTCTTGGCTTGATTTACGCGAACCGACTCAAGCTTCGAGCCACAGAACAGTGAACGAAGCAGTCAAACAGGCAATAGTTTTCTTTAAGTAATTCTTGTCTGATGATTTTGATTACCTAGGAAACCGGAACTAAGATAGAAATAAAAAAAGAAGAGCTTTAGCAACTTGTTCCAGTATCGGTATATTAATCGCAGACATCTAATAGGTGAAATGAGAAGAAAAGAGTAATTTCTATTCAACAAACTATTAAACTGAAAAAAACTATATTTTAAATGTTTAATTAAAAAAGTATTAGTGGTTACATGTTGATCAATATTGAAAACAATCTTTTCGTATTTATTATAAGTTTGTATATTGAATTGTAAATTTGATTAATTCGAATCGAATTCAGAGTTGAAAATCTTCATCTTCGAACTAAGAGGGGAGGTGAGTCGTAATCTTTTAAAAATTTAGATTAAATAATATCACTCGTAACTGCACAATCTCATAAAAGACTTTTAATCAATTCAATCAAAACTCTAAACAAAGAAGAAAATAGCAATTATACTATTATTTCTCCCTTTCATTTTAGGATCCACATCAGCGGCTCTGTTGTACATGTTGGACGATAGATCACTTTCTGTTTGATCGCTGTTGCCCTAGGCACTTGGTCGCGCAATTAGGGACCTTAGAGAAGATCGGTCAGTCGTTTACGCTGCAACTATGTGCAGTTTCCGGCTTCACTTCAAGATACCGGTTCAGGAAAGCCTTTCATGTGAGCTTACAGTGGCGTCGTCATTATAATTATATTGCTTTTTAAGGAAACGGTTTCACATTTATTTAAATCTTAAAAAATTTTAAATCATTTTAAATAACATCCACTTATCATCCACTAATTATTGAAAATTTAATTTTTATTTTATTTTAAAAAATAAGGTTTCCTAGCTGTGTAGTTTTCAAAATGATACAAATAAATTCCAAAGGGAGCACATATTAATTTAGCTAACAAATATAACTTTAATTCACAAAAAAGATAGTTTCGGATAGGAATTCCAAACCAATCTGAATAATTCCGCAAATTTTATTTGATGCATTTCGAATTAAGTTTTCAATCAGACTGGTCATTCATATAAAAGAAATCTTTTTAGACTCTTTAAAGTAGAACTAAATGTTACACAATTTAGAACATTAGAAATTATTAAAAAATAGACTGCTCTAAATGTAAATTAGAGATGATTAAAGGAACTGAGTTTTGTGAAAAATTAAAGTTACGCCATTGTAAGCGCCACTTCAGATGCGCTTGTTTAGACATTTTTGTGCATGATCGCGCGCGAACGTACTGTAGGGAGAAAGTAAAGGTCATGGGTTTGTTCAGCGACCCTGGCGACCCTGTTGAGAATCTTGTAGTCTGAAGTCCTTTGAGTTTCATCTTATCCCTAGAAAGCATCTTTCTCGACCATGTACTCGCAAGATGCACTTACAAAACCATCAATAATCTCTTTCATTCAAATTCACATGACATAATTCATTCAATTTGTGCAAAATCTTTCAGACAGTCAAAAATGCATATTTTGGAATGAAAAATTTGAATTACTTCACTTTAGATGTAGATCTACAGGGTAGGGAAACCAGCGATCCCCATCCCCATGATTTATGGACTTACCGCCAAATCTTTCTTTCTTACTGGGAAATCGATAAAAATGATAGGAAATATTAATATTTGAAAAATTCTAAAAGATTATATATTGCATATAATATATAATTTAAAAAACCGATTAAACAACCCTCCCTCCTCTCCCTCCCTCTCCCTCTCCGTCTCCCTCTCCTCCTCCACCTTCAACCCCTCCTCTTTCTCTCCCTCGACATCCTCATCTTCCTCTCCATCTCCTTCACCACCTTCTTCCCCCACCCCATCCCTGGCCTGCCCCTCATAATCCCTCCTCCCTCTCGTAGAATCTATCCTTCCCCCTCTATCCCTCCCTTTCCCTCTTCTCCTTCACACCACTTTCTCCACGCTCTTTCATCTCCTCAACTCGCTTATCTCCTTCTCCTCCCCCTCCAATACCCTCGCTATTTCTCTCCTCTCTCATATAATCTCTCCTTTCTACTCTAATAAGACCTAATAATTCCACTCTAATAATACCTTACAAGTCCCCCTCACAAATACCCTCTTCCTCTCCCTTGTCCTCTCCGCCTCAACCCCCCTTTCCCAATGCTCTTTCATCTCCTCAACTCTCCCATCTCCTTCCCCTCCCCATTTCCTTCTCTATCCCCCCTCTCTCTCGCCCATACTCCCACTCCTCCTCCCCCTCTCTCCATTATACCTCTTTCACCCCTCTCCCTCAACTCCTCTTTCCCATTTAATCTTTCCCACCTCCTCCCCTCTCCACACCCCTCCGAATCACCACTCAATTTAAAGAACTTGAAACGCGTCATGCTTTTTAGACAATAAGAAAAATTCAACTATAGAATATTAAAGCACACATTAAATTGTTTTATTATATTTTTTTGATGTTTATCTAATTTATGACATTACCATATATCTTAAAAGTTTTTAATTTATGTTTTGACAGATTTTAAAGGTAATCATTTGATTTTCCTTTTTGCAATTTTTTCACGGAAAGAAGGCATCTAGCACGTATCCTTTGAACTCTAAACGCATTTTTGGTAGAATTTAGTGAATAATACATTGTAAAATATTCACATTTATGATTTTCTTTGTACAAGTTACAATTTAAAAAAGTAAACTTAATTGAATTCTGAAAAAGGTGTGTTTAACGTTGAATTGATGATTGTTTAATGAAAAAATTATCCATTTACTAAAAAATTAAAATTTACTTAAAAATATACATTTATCGTTTCTTTTGAATTAGACAATTTCTAGGCATTCTTGTATAAAATTCTAAAATTATAAAATTGTATAAAATTCTTTTAGGATCTGAACTGAATAAAGAGAGAGAACTTTTTTTTTTATTTTGCTGTTTGTTTATTATTTTTGACAGATTTGTGTATATGTTTATTACCTTCGAATAAGAAAATCTTTATTTGGTATAGAAATATATTAACTGCATTTTGAGGTCTTGTAATCTCTTAAAATATTTAAAAACCAACGAAATCCTTGAAGTTGCTAGGAAATTGTTTAAAATACCTTATTAGGAACCTTCAAAATTCCTGAAAAATACTGAAATCGTTAAAAATCTTACAAAGTCCCTTTAAAAGTCCTTCTGGAATATATGAAGATCTTTGAAATGTTATGAAATCCCTTCGAATCTTTTTCAATACCCTAAAATCTTATAAATCCTATGAAATCCTTTCAAATCATTCGAAATTCAAGGACCTTCTTTAAAACCTTATATTAACCGAAATATTAAAAATCATTTTTATTGATTTTTATTGATTCCCTCAAAAATTCTTTGTAATCTTTAACATTCTCTGAAGTCCCTTGAAACTATTTAAAATACTCTGAAATCTTTAAAATCCTATGAAATATTTCATATTCTTTATGAAGTTTAAGAACTTTTTGCAAACTCATAAATGTTGCCTTTTAATCTCTATATAGCCTGATATTCAGAAGAATTTTAATGCTTTAAATTGTTCAATTCTGTACATTGGTATTTAGTATTTAAAGTGAACATTTTGCCAAGTGTAAAAGTTTAATTTTTTTATTTTAATGATTTTTAAAAGGTTTCGTAACAGAGGAATAATCAGAAACTTGTTTTTGTTTCTATAGGGTACCCTGAATCATTTATATTCAGAAATGGACTATGTACTAATAAGAAACTTACCGGATGCATAGCACGTGAATTATTGTTGCTGGAATATAAATTGTGTATTACCATGTAGAAAATTCAACTTACTCAGTTATTGATAGAATCTGATAGAAACAATTCTTTTGTCTATAAAGAAGATTTTTTAATTGGCATTAGAGTCGATTATATTTGTTTTTGCTTAAAAGAATAAAATTAATTAAGTTTCAACCACTCTCTGTCATCTAACAATTATTTAAATTTTTGAGTTATTAATATCAATGTAAGAGGGTTTGTTAAATTAAGTGGTTAATATTTTTAATCTTCTTAATTTCTTAAACTCATGTTTCTACCTACTCAGTATGGATATTATATAAAGTCAATTTTCATTACCTTTGAACAATCATATACATTACACAAGCTCAATCTCAGAAGCCTGTTATAATTGCCGTTAATGAGAGTGGAAGTATCATATTCAGGAATGAGTCTATTAGAATAGTACATCCATTCTGGAATAAGCATTGCCAGGATAAAATCAAGGAAATTAAATCCTTAACATGCTTCTAATTAAACCCATCAATCATCAAAGGATGTGAGTTACTATCCTAGATTAAAAATTCACATTCTAGAAAAAACATATTTATTCGTATGAAAATACAACATTCAAATCGTACAAAAATATTAAACCTAAGGCTCCTCACACAGTCTCGAACATTTTAACATTATTTACAAACAATACAATAATCTAATCATGCTGATTATTTAGGTATTACACCGCGGCATACAATTTTTCCTGTCAATTTTCAAACAATTTATCGTTTCTTAATATATGCACGATTTTGTTTGTACAAACCTTCAGAAGCCTCGATTCAAATTATTTCGAGTATTTTAAGATTCTATGTAACTTGCTATATTGAGTTGGACGTTGTCTCCACCATTTTTCTTGTTTATCTGAAGAAGATGATAATTATTCCATTAAAATTATCAAGTCTACTCCCTCAATAAAGCTATACTTCCATAGATTGTGAACTTAAAAAGTCAACTAGACCCTTGTCCATTCATACATTTCCAGGCTAAATTCTGACTTTCAACCTGGGGTCAGGCAATCTAGTTCCCTTTCTTACAGAACTCTAAACAAACTGAGAATATGAAGACTTCTGATTTCTGACTTCATCTGACTTATTTGTACTTGTAGCCTTGATCTTCTTGATGATGACTCGGTGCAGGTGCAGGTACCCAGACTTTTTCCCAGACTGGTTTCCAAGTCTTGGTCCACTCAGGAACTTGAACCTGTTTCGTAACTGGTACCCATTTACTCTTCCATTCATCTTTCCAGACTTGTTTCTTCTGCGTCACCCAGACTTGCTTCTTCTGAGGCACCCAAACTTGAACATCCTGTTCTTCCCACGTCAATTTCTTATCTGTTTGCCAAGCCTGCTTCTTTTCTGTCTTCCACTCTTGCTTCCATTCAGGCTTCCATTCTAATTTCTTATCAGTAACCCAGGCTTCCTTCTTTTCAGTACGCCAGACCTTTTTCCATACTGGTTTCCAAATCAGCTTCTTTTTCCAGAGATCATGACTGGTGTATTGCCAGCCCTCATTATCTTTTCCAACGAGACGCTCTCCAGGAATTCCAATCTTGATCCATTCGGGTTGCCAGATTTTTTTCCAGTCTGGTACCTGCACATCCTTCCAAATTGGAACTTGAACCTCTTTCCAAATAGGCTTCCAGACCTTTTTCCATGATGGAACCTGGACCTCTTTCCAGATAGGTACCTGAACCTCTTTCCAAACTGGCTTCTGTACCTTCTTCCACTGAGAAACTTTTTCTTCTTTCCAGGTTGGTACCTGTTCTTCCTTCCAGACTGGAACTTGGACCTTTTTCCATTCCTGTTTCCAGGTGAGTTTTGACTGTGTCTTCCAGACTTGTTTCAAATCTGGCTTCCAGGTTAGTTTCTTCTCCCATTTGCCTTCGGGAACACTGTGTTGAGCCGGGGGACCATAAGATTGAGCCGGGGTACCATAAGATTGAGCCGGGGTACCATAGGATTGAGCTGGGGGACCATAGGATTGTGCTGGTGGACCATAGGATTGTGCTGGTGGACTATAAGATTGAGCTGGGGGACCATAGGCTTGAGCTGGTGCGTAGGTTTGGGGTGGGACTCCATAGCTACTGGAAATGTCTCCACCAAATGACCCTCCACTAGATCCAAGGCCACTGTCGTAGGAACCCCCTACGGAACTATGATCACTGCCAAAAGATCCACCGATCAATCCGTGATCATGTCCAAAGGATCCAGAATCTCCACCTCCTGATGGGGCACCATAGGATGCGGATGGTCCGGATGGTGGTGCACCATATGAGTTACTTAAACCCACGTCAGGGGTTCCGTAAGATGCCGATGGTGGTCCGTAATGTGAAAGTGGAGCTCTAAAAATTAAATTTAAATTTAAAATTAATTCTTGTCATATAAATAAAACTTTATGTGATATTGCGCAATAAGAAATAAGTGAAAGACCTATTTCCTTTTCGTAATGAGTGTAATTTTATTAGGCTCGTAATTCCACATGGCGAAATCCATTTTTTATAATCGGTGCTCTACTCCCCATAACATTAATTTGGATCACTTTCTCTTCTAAAACGCTACCGAAAAAAATTATGGGTGAGCGACATGACCACTCATTATTTGATAATCGTGTTCTACATTATTGCACAAGATTTTTACGAAATTCTGATAATCATGAGATTATTGTAATTGCCTTTGCATAATAAAAAGAATGTGGCTTTCTGAATATTTGACTCTAAAAACTCGTTTACAAATTGATGAACTAGTGATTCTATTTTATCTCCATCATAGAAAATATCAAACAAACATGTTTTCAAAATTTTTGTACAAAACGTGTGTCAATCAGTATGTTAATTATATTCCGGTTAGAAGTAATTATAAAAATTCATCAAAACCGCTTTCACTCGTCAGAACCTTGAAACTATCGAAAAGGAAATAGTTTAGGTGAAACTGAGAATATTTGTATTCAAAAATACGTACAATATGAAAATTTAATTCATATTTTAGCTGAGCATTTTTATTAGAATTAAAGAATCTTACTCTTTTTTCTCTCGAATCGGTTCTCCGAGGGAGGATACAATGAGTAGGCACCCCAGTAATACCTGAAAAAGATCAATCCCATTAATTTAATTCTTGTACTAACTATAAATAATTCTATACTTGGTTTAGTTTCTTTAAAAAAAGAGTGCAAAAGAGAAAAAGGAGAAATTCTTAAAAGACTTAACATGTTCTTAATAGATAACTAATATCTCTTTAATTATATCTTCTTATCTCTTGACAGGTTTAAGCTTCTGATGCCTAATAAGTTAGGATTTCGAACAAGTTTTTTCAACTACTATTCTCTTCCTCGCCCACATATGACATGAGATTTCATCAACTAAAGTGAAGAAGCATCATCTCGTTTTGAGACTCATTAGCATTAGCATGTAGATTATTCGTTTCAAAAAGTCTGGTCGGAGATTACTTAAGAAATACGTAATAGAAAATTTCACCCCCACCTCTTCTCCCATTCTGAAGAAATCTAACTATAAGATTTTCTTTTCTTATGCGTACGCCAGAATTTGATAAAATTGAAAATTGTAATTAAATTTAAAACTGAATACTGCTTCAAAATTGCAACACTGTGAATTAAGAAAAGTTCAAATAAAAAATGAGGTAATGAGAAATATTTTTCTAGGTTTATGTATATATTACGAATTAAACCATTTTAATTAGAAACCCTGCAAAAATTAATTCTTTGAAACAAAGCGTCATTCGAAACGTCAAAAAATTTTTATTTAAAAATAAAAATGTTTAATCATTTTATCTGCAAAAGTGCCAGTTGGAAGTTCAGAAATGTTATATATTTTAAACTTCTGCAATTAACGTTAAATAATTTTGAGTATCAAAGGCAGAAGTCAAGTTACTAAAAAGTTATTTGTGAAATCCAAACAAACTTTAAAGGCTATCCTTTTACTACTTAAAGTTGAAGTGTTAAAGTTTAAGAAATCAGAAATTTAAACCATTCAATGCTAAAAAAAGTGTAAAATTTGAATTTTTAACCCTAAAAATTGAAAAGATTTGTATACCAAGTGCAAAGGGCTAAACAATTCCAAATTCGAAGTATTCAAAAAATTATCGTAAGAAGCTATACAGATAAAACGATACGTAAGATGTGGACAGTTTTCAAGTTAAAACGATTATAATAGTACAATTAAAAAAATTTTAAATGTTAAAGTTAACCAGTTTCAATGTGTAGACCATTTTAGACGAGATTTTTTAAAACAAAAAACTTTTCCATATCGCAGAAACTACTTTTTTTTTAATTAAGGGTAAACTGGCGGAGTATCAAATTATAAAACTAAGAGATAAACGAATGTATTTTTTATGAATATGAATTTTAAATGTCGTTATAGTGCGCGTGAAAAGACATGCAACTACGATCAAATAAAAAAATGTATAAAATACTTTCAAATTATATTCAAAATAAGTGCAAATATTTTAATGTATTTAAAAAATGACTATTTTCATAATTTATTTGATTTTAATTCGAGCATTTCAAGATTCCCTTTTATTTTATAGTGTGATACTTTAAAATTGAACACTGTCGGACATTTTATAAAAAATATTGTACAAAAATAGTGATTTAGGCTGCATTATGAATAGTTTAAATAACTATTTTCGGGTTTATCCTAAAATAGCTATGTGGTGTGACTAGACAAAATATGCGTAGAACAAACTTGATGTGATTTTTGAAATCCTTAACTATAAAATATTGAACTCTTCTCTTGATTCTTATCTTTTTAAACCCAATTAAACGGATATCTGTTTATAATATTTTATATATTTATTGCATTGAAGGGTGTCACGTGAGAATCATGTAAGTAGAATAAAGACGTTTTTTTAGGACAGCAAACGAAGTTCTCAAAGTTAGAATTATTTGTCTTTAATTTGGAAGTACTTTGGATATTTTATGGAGTTTATTGAAAAATTAATACTTTCCAAAAAATGCTCATTAAAATTTGCCTGCAGACATAATCATGTAAGTGCTATGAAAATTTAATTTTTACAAACATTTTTTTACACTCTAATTAACATAAAATATATCAGTGAAACGCAAAAAAAGGATACAGAACAAATATAAAGCTCAAAAGTAAAAAAAAAATAGATTCATAAAATCGTTAATATAAAATAAAATTGAATTTTTATGACAACATTTTCGATTTTTTGAAACTTTAAAAATAAATAGTTTATTATAAAATTTAGATTTAAATTGTTTGAACAATGAGATAATTTTTATAAAAATTCCAGATGTGGAATAACTATGAGCACTATTGGACTTTTTAAATTACATAAATTCTACGTGTTTCACGATTTTTTACAGGCCTATTTGGTAATGCAGTATAGATAAATAATTATATGGTATATAATTCGTTATTTATACTATACAATAACAAAGTGGATAGAGAAAAATTTGTCCATCACCTGAAATTCATGTAATTTTTCTTGAGACATCAACTAGCGCTATTAGTTTTTCCGTATCTTGCATATTTAAATATACTATTTAAATAAAAATTTATTTAAACCTATTAAAAATCAATTTCTTTACCACAATGTTTTCAAAAAAAGAATTCTAAAGCTATTAAAACTTATTTTGATATCAGTGCTTTACTGAGATATTTTAATAAAACATTTCTGATTCAAAGGAAAAGTACAAAAGGACTAGGACCTAATGTGGCCAAATTTTTGCATTGTAGGATTTTTTGTTAATTAGATGTGTAGGAAATTTAAAAATTTCAAGTCAACACTTTTTGAAAACTTCCAAATTAAAAAATTCTTAAGTTGAAACGTTTAAAATGGAAGGAGTTTCAGTTAAAATCGTAAGATTCAAACTTGAGCCATTTTATTTAGAAATCATTCGAAATTGGACAATTTTAAATAACCTTTAAAAAATAAATCAATTGAATTTAATCTATTAAAAAATAAGCAGTCTGGGAATTAAAATATTTAATATCGAAAAAGTTTGAAATATTAATATTATAAATTAAGAAATCATTTTTTGACCAGAGCTGTTCAGAAATTAACATTTTCAACTGCAAATAATCTAGAAATGGACAAATACAAATTAAATGCTTTGAGAGTTGAACAATTTTTCAATAGAAATGATGCAAACGTAAAGTTGAAATTTTATTAATTGTAGCGTGTTTAAGCCATTTATAATTTAAAGAAAACAAAACCAGATGCGAAACATTTAAAAGCATTCAAAGTTAACCGAAAATTTATTTTAAAAAGATAAATTAAAACAATATAATTTATATAGTTTTCCAAATTAACTAATTTTGAAACTCAAATCCTGCTAAACTTAAATTGGAAGTGTCTAATTTGGGAAAATTTTTATTTAAAAAACATGAAGAATTTAAAGTTTGAAAATTCTATTCAAGTTTAAAATAGAGAAATTCTTTACACTTTTTGTCTTTTAATCATTAGATATGGTGGAATATGTGCGAAAAATAAAATAATTCAAATATTTTTTTCTGCTTATCAAGTAAAAAAATTATCCCTGTGATTTAGAATTGAAAAAATATAAATCTGCAAAAACTGTGATATGTTTCTGTTTGGAATAAAAAGAATATATACCGATCATAAAGAAAATTAGCAGCAGTATCAAAAGGTGATAATTACGCTTGAAAAAGAAGGAAATTAGCAGCCTTGGTCCCCATACATTTTTCAGACATTTTTTACCACGAGAGGATCTTTTTCTATGAAATACAATCCTTTATGTTCGTGGAAGCCCGTCAAGTGAATTTATGACGGTGCAGTGGTTTCAAAAAATGAAAGTTACATGGAAAGGAAGAACCCTCTTAATGGTTGCTCGAATTGGGTCAAGATTGTTGCCATTCCCTTTTTTTATGGTGCCACAAAAAGACGAAGGAGAAGAGGAGGAACCTGATTCTTGGGATGTAATCAAGTACCAGTGAAAGTGGAATTATATTTTTTTTGTTCGTTACTTATCCGGCACGCAATTATTACGGCTTACATTTGTATTTCCGTATGTCTTTTACGTCAAATCGCGATCATTGTCACATTACTGAATGTTTCGCGCCCACCTTGTCGAAATTTACTTCAGAAGGACCGCAAGCTGTGCCCGCATACATTACCATAGGATTATTTTCATTTAAAAGCCATTCATGCCAAACCAAAGAACCAATGCTTTGTACCGTTTACTACCGTTCACGCCTAAATGGCACTTTACATGAGCATTAAATTGATATCACGCGCGGAATTATGATTTGCAAATTGAATTTGAAATTCCGTTAAGATTAAAAAAGAGCGGAGAAATTGTGTTTCTGGCCTGAGATTTCTACAGGTTCTTTTTGAGGTTTTTGCGAAGACTCGTCAAAAGAAGCTTATTTATAGACTCATTATTATGAGAAATTGCAGTTTTTGTTGCTTTCCTTATTGCCATGAAGTTGGGTTTCACCGGGCGGTGGATTGAACTCTCTGATCCCAGCAGACAAATGGTACAAAAAATGGGAACTTTTATGGTGGAACTTGCTGGAATTATGCAGAGAATAGGCTTGTTGAAATGACACCGTTTTGTTGGCACACTTTAGTGGGGAATAAATATACTCTGTAGGTATACGTTTGCTCAATTGGAATTTTTAGAAAGATAATTATAGAGGGACCACACATGTTTGAAAGTAAATTTTTCAAGGTATGGCTTAGATTTTATTTTTAGAAAAATAATTAGATATTGAAACTTGTTACAAACTAAAAAAGGAAGACAATTAAGAAAATGATCGGCTTGGAAGATTGAAACCTTTTTAATGCGTTATAAGATCTAAAATTATAGTTTAAACTCTCAAGTATGGGAACCTAGAACTGTTTCCACTCCTAAATATAGCTTTTAATAACCAAATGTACCCTTGAGAAGAAGATATTAAGGCTTAAGATTAATTCAAGGATATATTTAGATAAGAATTCTTTATGCTGTTGAATGTCCATGGAAGAGCGACAGTTTGTTTAAGCAACGAAGCACAAAGTTACTTTTTACAAAAAAATTTGCTCATCTCTGGAACTAATGTATGCTTCCTTATAAAAAATTAGTCGAGAGTAAAAGTTGCTTTTACGTATTAGTAAATTGCCAGAAAGGCCTATTAGGGGGACAGACCGATTGAGTAAAATGTAGTTGTTAAATATTCTTGAGTAGAAAAAACAATTTATAGCAATATTATCTATAAATTATTTTTTTTACTTTTGGGTAATTCTGAACCTGACTCTGAACACCTAAAATATGCTATATAAGTAACTTTCTATATTCATTGTAAATTTTGTTTTAATTCTCTGAATTACGACTTTGAAATAAAATTGGTTTTAAAAAATATTTTTTAATAGGAAACACTCTTAATTTAAATAAAGAATATGCTACCTATACCAAAACATATTAGTAGCTTTTGAACTCGTTAAATATTGTTTTTCTTATGTCCTTTAATTTAAATAAAAAATATGCTATATATATTTTTAATAGCTTACAAAATTAATGCATCACGTGGAATTTTTTAGTTACTAAAAATACAGATAAGTGAAATAAGTTCTCAGCAAAATTATGAAAAATTATAAAATTTTAAAAACTCTTTCTGTAATTATTTCCAGTTATTTTAAATTTAATTAGGACTATTAAATATTTATCATATTAACGTAAACTGTGAAACCAATTATAAATTTGAAACCTCTCTCAAAATTTTTTCCTGTGTAATAAGGGATTTATAAATGTCACTCATTAATAGCACTATTTTATTTTCAACGATATTTGTGGCCAGATCAAGAATAAATATTGTTGGTTAAGTCATACATTTTTCCGTTCAGCCAAGTACAAGGTCGGTAACCGCTAATCTATACTCTCTGCATTATTCCTGACTGGTGAAGACAATTGTAATAATTGTGCATTAAAAACAACATTAAGATTGTAGTAAAATTGAATCAAATTGTGAAATGAATCTAAGCCTAATTAGCGTTAATGATTTTAATTAATTTATCGATTTAATAATACGTTACTTAATCGATTAAATAATCTTGACATTTTTCTAAATATTTAAAGTTAAAAAATTAAATATGCGTTTTTTAGCATTGAGCATTTGCTAATTGTCGATTGTTAATTAAAAAACCTCGAAGTTCAAATAATTTTTTCATTAGAAAAAATAATGTTTTTAAATGTTTTAAAATGAAACCAGACATAAAAATAATGTTTTAATGCCCTTGTATTTATTTTAATGTAAATTTCTGAAAAATTCTAGGCACTTATGAGCATAACTTGATAGTTTTTGACTTGCATTTTTTATAACAGTTTCATAAGTTTGAGCGATTAAACAGAATTGTATCTTTAACATGATCTCAAGAGCATTAAAAAATACCTATTATTTCAGATGTTATTAAATTTTTTTATTGCAAATTGAACTACTTATACAGTAGTTTCTTGAAATATTCACAAAATGACTTTATTTTAGCTCATTTTATTCAGAATTTACAGTGCCTTGACACATTATTAGATCCAAGATAAAAAATTAAAATTTTCACATTAATTTTGTCATTTATTGTAAGTACTTTGAGCATTTAGGTGTTTTTTAACTCCTAGTTCGGTAGATTTTCAAGATTTGCCAGACGATTGAGCACGTTTTTAGGTCGAGAAAAGGCACTGTTCTCAACTGAATGAGAAAAATCTTAAGATATGTATCCCATCTAGAACGTTTGGAACTTCATGAAACAAAAGTCAGTAAGCACGAACCTACGACCAAGTGAGAGCTAATTCGGATACTTAATCACACTTGGAAACATTGCCGAAAGATAAAGAGAAAAGTGGAAAACTGTTTGAGCCGTATTCCTCGTCGCATTGAAGCGGTATTATCTGCTAAAGGTTCCTGAAATACTGATTATTAGGCCAAAGCTAAAAAAATTAATTTTTTATCATTTTAAGTAAAATACACATTGATATTGAGACAATTTTGTAAAATCTTAGCGGAATATATTATAGGTACACTATGAATTTCATTACAAAATAACATTACAATAAATAACGACTTTTAAACAGAATCATAATTTCATATGCCCACCTTTACCAGATAATAAAACTTGAATACGACAACGCATACTGTTCATACAGTTTTCAATTTTAATCTCTATTTCTGGGCAAGGTTCACAAATGTGATTGAGTTTCCAAATTAGCTCTTACTTGGCCATAGGTTCATGCTTACTGACTTCTGTTTCATTAAGATCCAAAAATTTTAGATGGAATTCATATCTTGAGATTTTACCGGTCACACGAGAACGATGACTAAGGGCGCTATTCTACAGAAATGTAGTCTAGACAGTTAATTTTAACCAACAAAACTCTTCGCATGACTATTCATATTGTGAACTCTACATAGTTAAATTCTAGAACAAACATTTTATGCCAGAAGATTACATGAAATTCTACACATAAAATGTTATTTTTCAGTGTATAATATTAGGACGTAAGCTTCAACTGTATAGTGCTTTAAGAAATGAGTTTTTGAATAAGCTTGTATGGTTTTCCCGCATAGTAAAAAACTGTGTAGAGTTCACCAGGAAAGAATCACTGCCGCCATAAGTGAAAAGGCGATCAGCCAGCCGACAAAAAACTTATTAAAAAAAAAAAAAAAATTCACTGATTTTACACACTTTTGCGATGATTGACAAAAACCACTATTTCACTGTCACGACACACTATTATATGCAAATTAAGGGCAGAAGGCAAGCAGCCTTGAAGAATTGAAGATCACTGACCAGGGTAGACCGCATTTTGGTCCTGGGGTGTTGTCACTCTGCAGAACAATCACCGGATTTGATTTTTTTCACGGATCGTCACTTCTCTGGCGAATTTGTGGTGATAGTCAATCCTTTTATATGTGCCAGAAGTGCGTGCCCACCTAGACCCACTCGCCCTGGGCACTAGACATTTTTTGAGAAGGGGTACCACTTGAACATGCGTTTAGTCTGGCTCTGGGACATGATGGGGGTCGGGACAGCACCATTGGGATTCCTCAGATTTGCAGAGGCGACCAAATAGTGCGGTGGGGAGTGGTTCTCTTTTCAAAAAGAGGTGGGAAACAGCGCAGGAGAGCTTCCTCAACGATTCTGAACTCAGAGTTGAAGAAGGTGGAGAAAAAAAGAGACTTCAACCGTCTTTAGCCTAGCCCACGGAACAGAGCTTCACCTACCTTTTCTTGCGCAATCCTATAGAGCCGGAGAATGCGACGTGTGAGAGTGCATGCAGTGTGCACGCGTAATCTTTATGATGCTACTGTGCGATGGTATTCCTGGATTCAGAAATTTCTATCAATTCGTCAAAGTACGAACTTTCTAATATTGTACAATGTCCAATGTTTAATATTCGCTTTGCAAATTAGTCACAATTTAACTGGGTCTTTTTGAAATCCAAGTTTCCGAGATCGCATTTGTTTTACAAGTGAAGAGTGGCAAATGAAAACGAGTCAAGACATATTTTTGGTCTATTTTCATCAGAGACAACAAAGGTTCTATGAAATCTCATTTTAATTTAATTAAAAATTGATACATGTATTTATAGATTCATTTTAAAAAAGTGAACTAGTTCTGAGTGCGTGAAAGAAATAGCTTTTTATTTTGAAGTTAGGATGCGCGTTTTACTACTTTGGACGATAATTAAAAATCGATTTCTCAATTCAATTAACAAAAAACGAGAAGCAAGGATTTCAAATTAGGCAGGATTCACGCTTAAAATCACATAATCTCTGGAGAAAAAATATGATGATTTTCAGGGAAAGTTAGGATCTACGTATTGTTCCTATTTGCTTCTAGGAAGTTATGTGTATTTGGATTTTGTGCTTCGTTAAAAAAAACTAATTTTTCCTTTAAATCTCTTTAAGTTTTGACCTAATTAAAATTTACTAAGTTTCTTTCCATATTCTTTTTATAGTTTCTGCTTACATAAGAAGGGGATTCAACCGGTTTTATGCGGGCTAAAATATTTTCAAGGTATATTTTATCTTCACAGTTTATCGTATCCGTCGTTGTTTCCGAGAAAAACGAGAAAGTTCGATTTTATGAAAAAAATTCTCCTGTTCACTAGAGTCATTTATGCCGAATAGAACTCATAGGATATCTTCCTAATACAAGGCCAAATTCTACAAAAAATAGAAAAAAATATATAAATAGTAATCTGAAATTAAATCTGAAAATATCTCAGCTGAGTCAAAAGTTCTTGAGATTTTAAGAAAAGAATTAGAGTTTTCTTCAACGAAGCACCAAATTCACATACTCACAACTTCGCAAAAAATGTTTCATCAGTCAAAAAAATACACATCACCTAATTTCTCTATAAAAAAAAACAACATATTTCGTAGCTGACAGATTCTGCGATTTCAAGTGTAGAATGTTAATTATTTTGAAATTGATTCTGTCAAAATCTCATTTCTAGATTATTATTAGTTGCTGAATCTGTGAGAAAATACATTGGTAAAAATAATCACCCACTTCTGAGAAAATGAAGGAGGAAGTTTTTTTTAGTGGCCGCAGCCGCATTTGGTCTTAAGTTTCACAAAGACTTGACGTGACAGAAACATTTCGATTTTGGATTCGGATTTACAGACTCAAAATCTAAGTAAAACACCAGAAATTCTCATTAAAACAATCAGAATTCTGATTAAGCGAAAAAATAGTAAGGACATATTTAACCAGAATTCTGGTTGATTTTAGTTTCATGTAAAATTTAAATTCGTCGGGTTTGATCAAATCTCTACGTTTTGAGACCCCTGAGTCAGAAAAAAACTATTCTTTCTTTTTTCTTTTTTTATGGATTGTCTGTCTGTCTGTATAATGTAGGTGCGATATCTTTCGAAAGACTAATCATATTGGATTGAGCTTTAGCACTCGTTTTTAAGGCATTAGAGAGAGTAAGAGTTTGTTAACCAGCCTTTTTTTACCAACGGTTCTCATTTTATCTACATAAAAAGTTTGTTGAAAAATTAAAAATTCCATTGTTCAGCAAAACTATAAAGGGTATGAAAAAATGCTAGAGAGAAAAACTTTGCATCTAAAAAGTATGTATAAATCATTTTTTGATAACATTAGAAATATAACGAATAAAATTTTCGAAAAAACGACACTTAATATGAAAGAAAAATGAGTAGAAAAAATCGAAAGCTGCTTAACGAGAAAATATCAACAAATTTGTTAAGAATTAGTTTTTTATAGGACGCGCAGTTTTTACTTTAATCGTAAAAATAATATAAAAATTAAAAAAAAATTTGTTCAATTGACAGGAGCTACAATAAAATGTTAATGGAAACATTTTTTCTCCTAAATTATATATACAGTTTTTCTTCGAACTATTTTTAGACAGGACACGCACTTTTTTAAGTCATAAAAACAATACAATCATAATACTTCTGTTTCAAAATAATTGCAAATCATGAATTGTAATAATAATTATACATTTATTGAACATATATATTTTCATGGTAGCTACCAATGAAGATTAACACCAATTAAGAAACAAATATTAAAGGAATAATAAAAGTAAAATAAAATTGGTGTACATAATTATATAATAGAGTTGAAAATTATATAGAAAAGTGCGCGTTTTGAATACATTTTAATCTAGCGCGAAGCACGAGACACGTTTTGAGAATGTGTTCGTTAAACACGAAGGAGCTTTAACAAAAGAGAATTCACAATCACCAAATGACAGTTGTCGTTGGATGTACCTTTAATTTTACAAGGACTATGAACAAAAGTGGGAGAAGTACAAAGACTGAGCACATAGCCCTGGGTGCACTTAAACTTGTGCCCGCGCAGCCGGCAGGTTTTATGAGAAAAATTAAGAAGATATACAGTACTTTTATTATAAGAACGTCCTACTAAAAATTGATCGTATTTTTAACTTTTTCCTGGAAAAATGAAAATCTGCCAATCAATATGAAGAAATTGTTGTTTTCCATTCGGTCATTTGCAATATTTTTCTTTAAATTAAAATTTTCATTAAGTAGAATTATATGACTTCGATCAGTGATGAAAATGTTGAGTCTATATTACTTTACGAATTAAAATCATTTGGCAAAGCTTAGTGAAAAAAGATAAATGAAAGTCAAAGTAAATAATTTCTGAAAATATTTGTAACTTATTTTATCTGTAATACTATTGTTTTATATAGTTAGTCATTGTTTTATTGCATTCAGATAAATTAAGAATAGTTTTTCCTTAAACAATCTCATTATATTTGTACCCACAGTTGCGAATTTCGCAAGTTCTATTGCTATTTCTGATATATTTGTTTTTATTTGTACATTTAATTTTACATTGTCAAAGAATTTATATATTTAAATATACATGTATAAACCATTCAACTTGTGTGTATTGTATAAGCACGTACATTTTCTTTCTTTTTGTTGCTAAGTATTCTTTCTTTAACGTGAGAAACCCGAAGAAAATATATAGAACTATTTATTATAATAATAATGGGTACAAAATGCAAATGTTGAAGTGGCATCATGTGATGATAATACCAATTTTCTTTCTCCTTCTTCCTCTTATTATAAGAAAAAAAAATTTTAAATTAGTAACTTTTACTTAAGAAGCTTCATTAATATTTATTTCATTAGTCAATATTTACCTTTTGAATACATTATTTTAATTTCAAATACTTTCATTTTGACAAGCGATACCATTAAAAATCATCTTTTAAACAGTATGTCATGCTGAGTATTAA
>JAAAKG020029949.1:0-19674 GCA_010014905.2 Druon quercuslanigerum
TGAAGACATAACGCATCCTTGTCTAACGCCTTGTACAATATCGAACCAGTCACTTAATTTCCCATTTACCCTTACACAAGTAGTGTTGCTAAATCTATAGTACGTCCTTGCTTTATATTTCTTGCGCAAATAAAAACATTATTCTTTAGACAATTATATCTCTTATACGAAACTCAAGAGAAAATTGAAATTTTTGTAAAATTGTTGTATTGTATTCTTCTATACATCTCTAGTTTTTAACATAATGGCAAGAACCGTTTATATGCTACAATTAAAAGTGTATAAACTTAACTCGTTTTTTATATGGGACCCATATAAAAGGTGCTGTTTTCAGTAGATAATATCTTCCTTCACAGACTCAACATTGAGTTAAAACTGCAAGGTCGTTGCACACTAATCTCCTTTTATGTATTGACAAAATTTATGACAATTCTAAGAAAAGTGAAATCTTGCGTGAATTACCTGAAGTTCAATTTTTTCCATTTTCATCAAGCTTGACAAGGTAAAAGATATTAGTCCATTAAAAAAAATTGACAGTATATTCAACTCATAAAGAACTAACAATTTTTAGCTATTAGAAATCGATTGCTATAAATTAACTTTTATGTGGCCCACCCTAATGAACACTTATTCCGACACTCACAAACAACACAAAATCATACACGAAAGATTAACACCTTAGAAACTAATCCTCTGACAGAGTCAGGTAAGACAAAAACCCTATCCTGCAACTTCACGCCTAAAACGCTTTAACGTTACTCACTATCATACCAAACAAACACTCCCATCATACTTACGCTTTCATGTAGGGTTAAGGGGGAGGGGCAGCACCGACCGGCAGCAGTCAATGATTTTTTTAAAGTTAAAAAGATGTGGAAATGATTCATTTTTTTCTTTTTTCGAGTTTCACATTATTGTGTATCATATTTATATAAGTATTAATCAAATGAACTAAACTATGATTTGGTAATTTAATTATTTCTAACTAGATGTATTTCGTCGGCTTTGCCCCCTCACAGTTTTTTATGAAAATCAAAACATTTAATGATAGAAAAATATAATGGTCTGCTTCCGTGGTATTTTATATACTGGAAAAATTACTTTTAAACATATTCAGCAAGAAGAATAGGTAATTTTGAATAAAAATAAATATAACTGTAATCTAACCTCTTATTCGTCAATATTCTACTGGAAACGGACTTTACGCAATGTTTCTACCATACCAGTAAAGAAAACTGCATACCGACATGATTAAAAATAATATTCAAGAGTTTCTTCAATGTATTCCACCAGATAAGTGGCTGTTCTACATACGTAATATTTGCGCTAACTAAAAAAATTTTTTTCCTAATTCTTGCAAAATTCTGTTTACAAATGCGAAAAAGGCATTGCGTTTGATAAATATATTTTTACAGAGGACCAAGGGGAGTACGAGGTTATCGAGGAATTACTCGTGGAATCAGCCGTGGAAGTGCATATTTTGCGGGATACAGACCCACAAGGCGACCCAGGTTAGAACTTTCAGTATAAAATGGAAATTAACTACTACCAGAGTTCTTTAGCTTTTTAAAATCAACTTAAGTTTTTCTCTTTCGACTGGTAGAGGTGATGTATCGTCTCAAGGTCCTTGTAATATTTAAAATATTGCTAATTTATTTTTAAATTGTTTTAAAGATCTTTCCAGATTATTTTGTAACAAACGGTATAGCAGGGTAAGCATGCAAAAAATGCCCCTAACTGACTGACTTTGTAAGAAGGAGGGTTTTGATGAAGGTCTAGTCATTTGACTAGGTCAAACTTCAGTCTGATGTATTATAAACGCTTATTAAAGCGAGTTTCTTTGTGTACTACAAACATATTGTAGGTGAATGCTAGTACAGATATTTTGAAAGACTGGCGTAACCCCCGGGGTGTATAATCAGTAGTATTTTCTTGGGGGTATGTAGTTTAAGGTTACAAAAGGCCGGGACAAGACCAAACTTGGCAATTATTTTCATTTTGGGACTCTAATCAAAACCCAAAAAAGGACCCACAAATCAGACGCCTGCTTATAAAAAGGCAGAAAAAGTGACTTTTTTTTTTTAAATATCTCATTTCTAATGTACTTTAGAGCAAAAGTAGATCAGAGATTCGGCCTCGGAATCATACTCGGATTATGGCAAAAGAAAAATGTGTAAAATCTTTTCAATCCAAATAGATCTTTTTATAAGGTTAATTGCTTCAATAAAGCAGGGCGCCAGCCACTAGTGAAAGGAAATAATTAATTACGAAAGTCTTAACTAGTAATGTATTTTTAGAATACCTATAGTTACTTAAATTCAATTCAACTCAAAGCTGAATTACAAACCTTTACAGCAATTGCTACAATACATTCCTTTTTCGGAAGAATGGACACGGCGCGAGACCTGAAAGAAAAACGGTCGAACTAACAAAAAAGAAAGAATTTCCGGTCTAGCGGTCCCAATCTTGCCACTTTACAAGTATGTGGTTGACCCTTGTATATCTCAAATCACAAAACAAAGTGGACCGCATGCGAGTCTTTGCTTTTGGCGATACATCCAGATTTTAACGCACTAATGAAATTTGAGGATCACGTGTCGGATTTAAAGGTTATGGGACGCCATCTCCCATATTTTCCTAATTTTAATTTTTCAAATATTAAATATATCTACACACTAGCACTACCGACACAAGAAGGAAAACAAGGAAATCCCGAGAATATGTCGGTCCCATTACAATAGATTTATCGCCCAAATGATTTGCCGACATAAAATTAACGTACCTTCAATTTAGGCACATTGTGCTTTTAAAAAATCCATTATTGTTAAATCACAATCTCGATACAATTCAAATTTTTAAATATAATTTCCAAGACCGGACTTCGCCTGCGTCTATTACTTCAAGAGTAAAGAACAAGAGTGATAGGCTGCCACGCAACATTGATCCTCCGGGAATGTGTGTCCAGTCTTATTTCACTCAGTTGACGAATGAGAGCGAAGCATTTTCGCACCAACCACCGACGCGTCGAGACGAGCCCGCGGGGATTCCAATTCAAATATGGCTATCGGAAATCACAACGCTATTCTTAACGACAGAATAGGAATAAATAATTAGTTAACTATCGATTTTTCAACACTTTAGGCAAGAGCAATATGGCAAAGTTTCCTCTCGATATTTAAACCAATTCCGAGTGGGTGCTTTTCCATTTTAGCCCAAGTCAATGTGCTGAAAAGTTACCGAGTGATACAGTGCTGTTTCTCTTCCGTTATGAGTAGTTGGTTTAGCGTTCTTGGTCCAGAAGAGGACATAGTGATTTGTTGAACTCTTCTTCTCCCTCCTTCTTGTAGTGGGTGACTGATCGAATCATCGAGTCTGGGCTTCAGGGCTGTCCCTGTCCCAGGTCAGTGGTGTTTCCGCTGGCTGTAAGGACACAGAAATACTATGGGTTCTCTCCTCTCTTCCTCTAAGAAGCACGACCGTTGCCTCGGCGTGATTGAAAGAGACAGCCTAGCCCTTTGTGCTCCCTGCCTCACTCTTTCCTGTCGTGGATAACGGGGAGCATGGCCATGTTCCGGAGGTTCTATCTTACCAACCCTGATTTTGTAACCGTGCAGGGTATACGTGTCCTTGAGTTCGACAGCTGACTCTCTCGTTTGTTTTGACATACGTAAACAAAAATTAAAAAATACAACCAATTAAATAGCTTAGTATTAGAAAAAGAAAGTAAGAGTGCTCCCTGCGGAAAAGTACTCTCGCTCTTCAGTTCCACAATTTAATGTATGGAAGGGTTTGTAAGAGTTGTTTAAGTGACTGGCGAGAAACACCTCGTATCAACTCCCCCAACCTTAGCCGGGGACTGCAGATCGTTTGTTATTCGGAAAATCTGAAGTCTGTCTATTATTCACGACAGGCAGATTTCCCCCAAAAAGATCATGACACTAAATCATGATTATTAATTTTTGGTCCTTCCAGTGATTTGTCCCTTCCTCAGGTGCTCTCCCGTTTAGTTTATCGTTATTGGGTATATCAGGGGCATGCTGGAACAAATGTTTCCACAAAAGAAAAAGAAAAACAGGAACAGAAAAGAAAGGAGAGAGAAAAAAAATTACGCACAAACCCCAAAAAACAAGACAAAAAGAACAGAGTAGCCACTGAACATCAAAACTGCAAAATTTTGAAATAAAATTATTTTGAGTTTCCCATCAAGCAGCAAAGAAAATATGAAGGAATTTTGAAGCTAATAAAAGGTTATTTACCCCCCCCCCTTAACTGCTGTGGGGCATTTTAAATAACTTCCTTAATCTGAAGGAAGGGTTTAACAATAAGTTACCAGCGTAAAGATACCTTTTTCTTTTATTGACTTTCCATTAGAGTACTAGGTATTAACATACAAAATTTGGTGCCCCGAAGATCAAAACAAAATTTTTCACAAAAAATATAAAAAAACAAAGTAATGAGGATCTCCCTGGATGCCTCTATCGGTTGACCAGAACCACGTCCGACTCGTAGAACTTGCTGCAAGTCCGGCAGGTCCGCTTCGTAAGCCTTTTCTCGCCGCATCCCTTGCAGTAAAGGGAGTGCAGTTCAGTTCGGGGGCAGTCTCCCTGTTTGAGGCCTACTTCCCAGCTGTTCTAAGGGATGGATCCCTTGTAGGGTTTGGAACGCGCAGCGCACGAATTGAGCCAGTCCGCCCGCTCTCGTACTGAGCGTCTAGATGGAAGGGAACAGCCACGATCGGATGCTCGAATCACGTGGACTTTAAACGCGTGTTCGATCGAGGAGGGCCACATGGTCGCAGGCTCCTAGCGAGGTTGCTAGGATAGTGGCTGCCCCTGCCTCGGTCACGGTAGGATTTTCCTTGGGGTTGGGCCTGGGCGGTGACGCCTCCAGATGTTTGGACTCAAGTTCGCGCCCCCTCCTCGCGTCTCGCCGTCCTATGAGTTTTGTACAACAGCAAATGCGAATTTTCTATGTACTCTCGGCAAGAGAGTCCTCTACTGTGACAAAAGGCTTCAGGTTCGTATATACCACCAGCGAAAGACTGCGCTTAATCTTGAATGGGCCCTCAAACTTAGGAAACAGTTTTCCGGCAAAACTTTTCAATTTTACTAGATAATTTCCGATTTGGTCTGAATACCAGGTCTCCTAATTTAAAATTTCAGTCCCTTTCACTAGCGTTATAATATTTTGCTTGCACCACATATGCCCTATCGAGATTTCGACAAACAAGGTCGCGTAAGTGATCCAGACGTGCTACCATTTTTACCCATGCCTCGGGTTGAGATTCCACATGTTGGTTGTTTGTTTCTAAGTTTTTTCGCATGAATCTGTACGGGAGGGGGTTCCGTCCAAAGTTCTGAAAGACGGGGTATACTTTCAGGATACCATGTATCGTAGAGTTATAAGCAAACCTAAATTCCGGAAGTGTACGTCACAATCCAGGTGATTGTCCTAGAGAAAAGATACGATCATCTTCTTCAGGACATATTTTACCTAAAAGATTGTTTGTAAATTCGGTATCATTGTAGTGATGCCGTCCGAGACGAGAAATACCGAGCCTGGCTCGCTTTCGTCTCGTTCATTACTCGGTTCCGTCTCGTTTTCGTGAGCTCATTCCACGAGTTGTCTCTTCTCGTGGTGTCCTTTCTCGTTTCTCGCCTAGGGTTTTCCGAGTAATGTGACAGATGTGCGCTAGTGAAACGGGCAGCTCGCAGGAGCGCTCTTTTGCCACTCTGTTGCGCTAATATAAGTAGCATTCTTCACTGAATAGTTAAAGTCTAAATATGATTACATATTATACTTTTTTGTCTTTTACTGATTAATTTGATATCAAAAACGAGAATTTCTTAATTATTTCACAGATTTAACTTCACTGTATTAGTATATCATTTTTTCAATGAAACATTTATTTTTCCAATTATAAGCATAGAATATATCAAATCATAAGGTAGATATATAGGTATATTTTCAAGTCATGAGGAGTTTAAAGAATATAACCTAAATTAATTTTTCATTTTTCAAAGTAGAATTTCAAAATTTTGTGGCGTTCAATTTATGCGGTTGGTAAATAAAATACATTTGCTGGGGCGTTTATAAAATCGAACGTGCGTAACTACTTGCACAGTCGTAAATTGTAAGTGCGTAACTACTTGCACAGTCGGTTTTATAACTCACTCCTGTGAAATTCGTGCATCTTTATTTGTATATTCACATATGTATATTTGTATTTTTATGTACATAAAAATTGTTATAATTCGGAGACCCATCATCACTGACAATTTCCCTTTAGGGACCCTTATAACATGCTTATCTGAGAGTAGGGTTAAGTCAGAATAAAATAAAATAAGTGAAATCGCAGAGTTGTGTAAAAGTCATGACTGTTGTTTTTTTTTATTAGTCACCACAATCAGCCCAATTTTTAAAATATTGCACATTGCTTTTTTGTAGTTCATATGGGAAAAATTAATTCTTATATGGAGTTCCCAAAATTTAACAAAGACATAAAAGCTCTAAAAACAATGCACTTTCAAACAAATTTAAATGATCAGATCCTTCAGAATAATGAGTTAAGTTAATGTAAAAATTCAACAATTTGTCATTTGTAACGTCCTGATCTTCTCAATTGTCTTGGAAGTAAATTATGAACATAAAAAAGTTTTTCTAGGAGAGAAGAGAGCTCCTAGACCCTTTTGTATTCAGGCCCTTATAAAAAATTTAATTTCTCCTTTATAAACTTACATTAAAAAATCGGAAAAAGATGTGGAAATGAGTTATTATAAAAGCTACAGTTCCTTTTTATATTATAATATGAAATTATGTAGATTGTTTTGCCAGTGTAATATTTTCTCTGATAAGGTGGATCTTAGCCACGAATTCAAACACAGGAGAGGCTCTCCTGATTCATCATTCAGCTGATTTTTATGCTTACGAATTATTAAGGAAGCACGGGAAAACAGTCTTTCTGCTGAAACTGATTTCGCTGGAGTGCTCAGGAAATTATTTGCCATACGGGCTAAATTGGGATAAAGCTGCTCATGAAGTTTCTACAAGTTCAACACGTCTTCTTCATAGGCAGCACGGCCTGTAGGTAGATAGTCGTCAAGTTCTTGCCTCCAGTTTAAATTGTAGTCATCCACAACAATATTATCTCGAGAAAGTGTTGATGTTGAAGATCGAAAAAGAGTGCGCATGGAGATCACCACCTCATCGCCGTCCGCGATGTGGGTTGTTTCACTGAACTTGTTCCTGTTGTCAACTGTTTTACGCTCTCTTGTGATAAAATAGCACTCTTTGTAAATTTTTTTCGAACTTCTCTATGGTATATTTTTCTAATTCTTTTCCCCAAGAAGTTCACTGAAATGTTTCAACTTTGTGACGAGAATCCAGAATTATGACGATACAGTATATCCAGTTCGTCTTTCGATAATGTTTAAAAAAATTTTCAACACATCAGACAGTTTAACACATCAGACAATAACAAATTAAGGGCAATTATTACAGAAGAGAGGGTGGCATATTTGTCTCTCCCGAGAAAAGTTGAGACATATTCAAAGTTACGCAAGTATTTGCGTACCTCAATTAAAAGCTCTCACTCACTTTGACTTAGTGCGAAATGTTTTAAATTACTATTGCACGAGCAGAGAAGATGAAGTGGCTTCTGCATATGAGTTGCATACGTATTCGCAGTTTATCAACTACTGTTTTTGGATTTACAGTTTCCATCTCAACATCCTCACTTTCATTCTTCACATTACCATCCTCAGTCTCCAGGTATGGAGTATCTTTGTACTGAATGTTGAGCAGGTCCTCTTGCTTTTCATCGGCTACAAGAGTCTGCAGCAAAGATTGCACTCCCAAATTAAAAATGTGGGCTAAGCACCGAAAATGACTGTCTACTTCATCGAATAAATTATCTTGAACTGAGTCAAGCAACTTGTGGATTTCATGCATGCAAATTGTGTTGTATTGTCAACACTAATTCCTTGGATTTTCACCTAAAGCTCGTATTATTCTAAGGGAATGTAGAAAAGGTGTGCGATGTCTTTCCCCGTGTGCTTTCCATGAGAGGGAAGAAAATTTAAGGCAAAGGAATCGTCAATAAAACAGGCAGTAATTCCATAATACAACTTATTGCCTACTGATGTCCATCCGCTAATAGTAAAAGAGATTGTGGATTTTACTGCCTTAAGAATTTCCTTCAATGCACGTTGCATTTGACGATACCGTTTGAGCACTTTTTCTCGCATTGCAGTCCTTTTGTACAAAATCGCTTCTTCATTTAAATAGGAAAATATTTTTGGGTAGCCTCATCATCAAAAAAGGAAAATGGTAAGTATTTTATTGCCAGCCATTCCACCATCATCCTCCCAAATTCTTCTTGAACGAAGTCAAATTTGGATCTTGTAACTTTCTGAAAGTAATAGTTAAATTTCTCAACTTACATTTAAATTTATTAAATCTCAAAGATTTAAAATATTTTGCAAAAATTCTAAACGATTACAAAAGATTTCTCAGAAATTTCAAGATATCACATAGACTTCACGTAATTTAAAATATTCCAAGAAATTCACATAAATTGCAAACTACCTTAAGAATTCAAAAAGATTTCAAAGAAATAAATATTAAAATAAAATATCTTTAAGCATTGCACAAAAATTTCAAAGATTTTGACAAAATTAAGAGCATTAAAAATTGAAATATTCCTAACGCAATAGCGACAAAAATGTTGAAAAATCGGTAAAATACGTGCCTTGGTACAACTTATAATTTCATTCTATTTATTTCGAGATTTATTTCAAACATATAATATATGTATATACGCAAATCCAAGTTACTTCATCATAGTTGTGGGCAGGTTGACTTTGCCGATATTCAAGTCAGTCGAAACACTTGCCACTATCATTCGCGATCTCGTAGAACAATCCAATTGTCTAGAGGAACTTTTCGCTATCTTATGCCAAACGGACTTACGAATCAAAACACGGGAAGAACGATTATTAATTAAAGTGTCCAGTGGACCTGATTCGTAGTTGCCATGTCATGAATCCTATTTGCAACTTGTTTTCTTTCCACTATACCACTAATTAATTTTGCTTCCGAAATACTATCTTCCAATACCCTAATTAGCTCTAAATCTTCGATAACTGGGCGTGTTTTACTCTCACTTAGGCTGGAACATTCGTTTACGTTATCAGCCGGTGTTATTGCAGGGTGTTTGTGGATCTGGACCTCCACTAGCATTTCTGCGGGCCCTTCACTACTAACTATGCTATCTTTGTCCGGCAATGTCTCGAGACATAGCTCATCATCGGGCATGTTGATTCCTTGATACCCTTCGGTGTCATTTATCGACAGAAATGTCGCGGTGCAGGAGTATCTTTGGGTGTAAAAAGGCTCCTAAGTTCCGGAAGATCGTCTGAATTGTGCCAGGCGCACGGATTGGACCAATTCAGCATAGCCGACGTGTCAGTCACGGTCCCTAGTAACTGAGAGGCAGCAAGGACCCTGTGCTTACTGCTTCTACTTCGCATTTCCCGAACACTTTTGCAATCCCTAATCGTGAAGCCTACCGTTTTGCATTTATAGCAGCGGTGCCTTCTAGGGGCTGCACAACCCCTCCGGTAATGTCCCGGTTGTTCACATTTCAGACAAACCACATCATTTGGGTCTCTAACCGGAGACTCGTTCTTTAATTTCTTATTAGCCTTAGTGTATGTGGGTTCTTTTTTCCATCGTATATATCATAGTATTTGGTTTGTAGGCGAATTCTTTCAAAAAGGAATTCTCAAGAAGAGGTGGGGCTTTATATTCCCTGATGTAGACATTCCATTTTTCCCCTAGCTTCTCTCTAGACGAGGTAATTTGCGTAATGATCTATAGTCTGAGTGACGGATGACCTTGTGATAGGTCGAAGACCCAATCTAGTTGGTCGACTATCGGAACTTCATCTTCAAGCAGATTTATTAAGCTTTGAACATTGGTCTGAAACGATTTCTGTTAGCTAATCTATTACTGTATACCGTGTCTCTGTCTGAGGATTGATTGCGAGAGCGGTAATCCTTAAATCCTGTGTTGCTTCTAAGGGGTCTTTCCTGGACGGTAGGATCATGGTTTCTACTATTATCGACGTCAAAGTTGATTTTTGGAATTTTTTCTGATAATTCCGCGAATCTACTCTCATTAAAAGACGATAGGCCTAATCTATTTAATTTGCTACGATCGAGCCTGAGGCTATTTTTTCTAGTATTTACCGCTGCAATTCTCTTATACACAATAAGAATCAATAGTACATTGTCTATCAAGGGCGTAAAGAGGGCTATTTTGACGAGTGAATTTGCCATCCGAGCTAAGCCAAGAGTTACAAGAGTTGGTTAGCCTCATGGGGGTTCTGGAAGACCTCTTCTTTACAATTGAAGGACACGTGTTCTTCTGTCAGGTTACCCTTCTGTACTTGGGAATAATTCTTGGTATGAGGCTTTTCTGGGTTCCTTACATTAACTACATTGCAGGTAATGACCTTAATAATGACCTTCGGGGGTTAACGTAATGTACGTTATGGATAGAGTTACTTGGGGTGCTGACCCGCGTTAGGGCCAATCTTTAGACAGAGTGCTGTATCGGGCTTTGATTATTGTTTTAGAATGCGTTGGACCTACCTCCATTTCAGTTTTTCTCTCCGAAGTGACGAAACCTTTCTTTGGTCTATGAAAGGATATGCTCACTCAGCGTTTTTATTGTAGAGTTACTCCTGGCGCAACTACTCGCGCTCTCCGAAGCTTCAGTTTATCACAGAAAATTGTAGATAGAAATAAGGAATTCTAAGGAGGGGAAAATAAGGGAGCAAATTCAGGGTTAGTATGGAAAATACCGGATTAGTTTCAGCGTTCGATCGCATTTGTGGAGTTTTCCAGAACTGCGACCGCTCTGTGACCTGCATATTTCGGAGCTTAGCTACAGCTTTGTTCTGCTCATTCCAGAAAGTATCTGTTATTATCGTGGAAATCTATGCGATCTTTTCATCGACAATCCATATCAGAAAAAAGGAATTTTTCGTTTTCGTGATTTTCACGGATTTTGTGGGTGCCCTCCAATGCATTAGGCGTAGGTTCGACGATCCTGGAGGTTACATGGGAATTCTCAGGAATGCGATGGCAGAGCAGTCGGCTGGGGACTTCAATTTTAGGGTCCAAATTGGTTCTCAGCGAAGTGATATGTAGCGAGAAATCAGGAGGGATTATGAGGCCTGGTACAGTCGTTTCTGGCCATATAGTAACGGGGTCTACATTCTTCGGGGCGGAACCGAAATGCAATCTCCCGATTAAGAACCGGTTACATCTGTACTGAAACACAATTCTAAGGTTTGGATTGGAATCTCCCGGTTGACTGTGATTGTGGGGCGGAAACAGGGTTTGGCTACTACCGCCCGCCCTGCTAAATTAAAGTAGTCCGGCTACTGGGAAAGCTAGTCAAAGTGTAGTCCTTTCTTTTTTTCTGAAATTTTGTATTAGATATAAAATTTTGCAACGATATCAATTAATGAATTAGGAATCCAATTTTTATACTAATCAATATGAATAAAATATTTTTTAAATAATAATAAAATGTAAATTTAAATGTTGATTATACTCGATTCGACTGAAAGTCAGACACATTTCTCCTCAAAAAGAAACTAATTTGAATGATTTTTCATCAAAACGATCCAATAGCCGGACTACTTTAAGATTTCGTGCGTTAGATCCCTTTGTTTGCAGGCTATCACATATTGGTTCTTGAGAACTACTAACTCTTTCACTTGAAAAATGCGCTTCTCTGGATTCAGGGTTAATTCTTTTTCATGAAAAATCCAAAGCCCTTTTCTGAGTTCTTGGTGGCGTTCTTAACCGTGCATTTTCCGCATAGGACAGCATCATACAAGTCACAGACTCCTTCGCACCCTTTCGAGGGCAGTTATGTGATTCTATGATCCTAATTACTTGTTATTTTTGCCGAGTTTTTGATGGCTCGCCAATTTTAGGCCGAGTTCGCTGGAAATCGCTCGCGCATTTAAAAGTTAATTTATTAATACCTTTGAAGGTTAAGGCGTCAGGCATGTCTATTTGTCGAAATGTTTGATAATATATTGATAATTTACCTACTAAATTGAAAAAATACTTTAATTTATCTTCGATGTCATTTTCTGGTCTCTCTTTATTAATGTCTCATTTAATTTAACACCTACGGACTTTCCTAATTTCTTATATAAAAGTAATTACTTGGTTTGGATGAAAAAGCTCCTAAAAATACTTGATTCCTTTTTAGTCATTCCTACTTAGACTTGTTGATTACATTACAATGAGTACCTAAATCACGGTTACTTAGGGTTTAAAGGTTTTAAATATTAGGTGTCATATTTGAAGGTGCATCTGAAGTCTGTGGTACTGCATTTGTAGAAATAATGACTAAAGTTACTTGGAGGTAATTGGAGAAATGATTAAATCCGCGTGGGCCTTAAAAAAAACAAGCAAGCGTACCCAAGAAAGCTGAATATTTATAACCCTGAAAACCTTCGAGAAATTCCGATTGTGTTTGAATTGCAATCCCTTGTTAATTACATTGATTTTGGGGAGGATTTTGTTCTAAATCAGAAGAGTGAAAATGAACTGAAAATTTTCTGAACTTTTAGCCCCTTTGAAGTTGTCATAGTATTTGAACCTGACGGATTAGATGAGTATTCTTCTATTTCTTCTAAAACTTTCTCTAAATGCAAGCATAGAATAGAATAGAATAGAATAGAATAGAATAACAAGAATAGAAAACTTTTTCGCACGTTTTATTTGATCAATTTTAACTTTTAAAACCTTATTCCTCAGTAATTGAATGATTTCATTTTAAATTTTCGTCGAAAAATAGGATACGGAACCTTTTATGTGACTATCAGTACTATTTTTTAAAATTGGATTGTAATGACTAGTAAAATTAATTAAATTCAAGAAACTACCTGCTTCGTGCAAGACTAGTCGATGCAAAAAATAAAATAGTGTCAACAATGACTTTAAAAACTTCACGCTACTTCGTTCTTTTTGCTTTAAGTTGTATAGTAACAGAATCATCAATCAAAGTTTTATATTCAATATTTTTTTCAAGAAGCTTCGATACAGAATAGTTACTACGATGAGCAATAGAATTTTCATGGTCTGGCAACGTAGGACTGAAGTGTTTCCTTTTGTCAGTTTCGTTAAAAGCTTTGATCGAACAAAATGACCAAACAATAAACAAGGAAAACAGAAACCCGTGTCTGTATTTTTACAATAAAGTATGCCAAAAAACCAGTCATTAGTAAACCAGCGTTCCGATACGTTTATCGGCAATGTCTTAAAATCTACATCATTACCTTGATCAGGACCATAAGCAACAATTCTTCGCCTAACATGGCCGCAAAGGACTCCGCACAATTTACATTAAAATTCGGCCCCGGTAAAATTGGCTGAAATTTCAATATAATATAGTTCAAATCCTCCTGATCAAAAAATTGTAATGGGTACTAGTCAAAAAAATCAAAAGTGTTCGTTCTGAGTTTTCCTGGGAAATTAGAAGTAGTTTTGGTGTAGAAATAGGAGGTAGTTTAGACGGTTCAGATGACGATGCAATTTCTTCTTTTGATGGCGGAACTGGAAGGTATTCGGCCTCTGCACTTAAAACTTCTTCCACTGTTTTAAGTTGCGATTTTGTAGAAACTAAAGCACCAGAAGCTATATATTTGTCCATGAGCTTTCGATTTGCATTTTTTCTGTCTTCTGATTCTCTAAGTTTTTTCAATTTTGGAAATTCTGCACCTGAAGGTCTTTTTCCCATCGTTTATGTCACCATAGTAACGTGTAAGACCGATTCCATTTCTAATAATGCGGGAAGGCTCAGGTTAGGATGTCAGAATAAATTGGGCTTTGAATATATAATTATGGAATCTTTTAAATGTTTAAAAGAGTTTTTTGCAGGAATTTAAATTCTAAATAACTCTCAAAAGAAACAAAAGACAAACAAATGACCCAAGTCATCCCAAGTTTACACTAGTTTTTAGTTTGCTTCTCATTTCTTTGTACATAATTTCATGAGTAACAATCGAAAAACCAGTGTGAACTTGGGACCACTTGGGTCACTTAGCAAAAACACATCTTTTATTTAATTTAAATCACTGACAAGATAGTTTGTACAGAATAAGAAGAAAAAAGATTCTTTTTTGCCTATAAATTCCGATAACAGGTATTTGTTTATATAATTTTTTTTAAATATAAACAAATACCAAGTGACAAATTTTTACGTTTAGCGTCATTTTTACATTTATGCACCTCTGTGCATAAAATTCAGGCGATGTGGATCAGGGGGAACATTTTTTCAAGAAGATAAAAAATAAAACTGTCAAAATCAACATTTTTTCCTCTTTGTATTAACATAAAAGTTATATTGATTTCCGTTTTTGTATTTCACCCCTCTCTGCTTTGTGTGGATATATTTCCTAACTTGAAACTAGTAAGAAAGACCAACAAATTTTAATCATCATTTACATAACTTCAATAGTAGCCAATAACCCCATGCTTCAAGTACGCAACCTCAAATATTTCACAATACTGGCGTGATGGACCAATTCTAACCGCGGATTCGGATTCTACGTAGAAAAAGGCTTTGGAAATGACCCCAGATGCCCAACAACAACACCTTGTTGGTTTGTGAATTACAGATTTCAGATTTTTTTTAAATTGTTAATAATTTATTTGAAGTTATTGTCTTTTTGAGTGACCTTCGGGTTTCATTGCTGAGAGAATGGTTTTCACCCAATACTTATTCATCTTGAAGTTTCCCTCTGTTTTGAGTTTCGGGCCATCTCTTTAATTGGAGTCGGTACTCAGGTAGTGGCGTGATGTCTTTTTGTTGCGCTGACTCAGACCCTTTTTCCTGAGAGCTCAGTATCTAACAGGGTTCTGGCAAGTATAATTCTTCTGATTTTTGAACCAGTTTAAATCAAGTGTGCTACTCGAGACCATTTTAATATTTCAGTATTTAATTTAAAATCAGTATTTCATTTGACCATTGAGATATTTTAGTTCTATTCTTTAAATCTATGTCTCCATCTCTTTTGGTTTTGTTAAATGACTTTCCCGACTCGATCGTCTTCTAGTGCTGTGGGTAGTGACGAGTCTGATGACACTATTACTTCCGGATGCGTCGGGATTGATTGTTCGGTAAATGATCGTGGTTGTAGCTTCCGGAGGTTATATTTTTTCTAAAGTTTCAAAAAACAACCCACAAATTTTTTGGTACAAAATGCTTTCAAGATCGACTTGGGGAAAACTGAACCGAAGATGATTCATTCGCTGCCCCACGCCAGTCCGCGATTAATAAGTAACATTTTTGTCTTTCGAGCCGGATACTCGGTAAGCGGAGGAGTATAAGAAATTTACTGACTGCTTGTTCTGAACATTGCAGACGCCCGAAGACAGGCTCTCTGGTATGAAAACCTGACTGCTAGTGGATTTTTTGCAATATTGTGAACGCCTAGAGACTGGCTCTCAGGCATGTCAAACATACTTACTGACTGTGATTGCTCTCAACATTGCAACCGTCCCGAGACATGCTCTCAGACATGACAAATTTACTGACTGTACTTGTTCTCAATATTACAAGCGTCCCGAGACATGTTCTCAGGTATGGCACCGTACTTACTGACTGATTGTTCTCAATATTGCAAACGTCCCGAGACAAGCTCTCAGGTATGACAACCATAATCTGATGAATTGTTTGCAACATTGCGAACGCCTCGAGGCAAGCTCTCAGTCATGACAGACAGATTGATGGTTGGTTGTTTGCAACATTGCGAACGCCTCGAAGCAGGCTCTCAGGCATGACAGACAGATTGATGGTTGATTGTTTGCAACATTGCAAACACCTCGAGACAGGCTCTCAGGCATGACAGACATATTAATTATGGATTGTTTTCACGATTGCAAGCAACTTGGGACAGGCTCTCATTCATGACTGACTTATTTAACTGACAGACTATATGTTTTTCTCTTGTTATTTTAATTTTACTCAAACCTTGAGTGGAGTCTAATAAGCTATTTTTGGATTTGTTTCCGCGTACGAAGGGGGATAGATGTTCAAAAGTAGATACTAAAAACCTTTATATTTAACCATGGAATATAGATATTACGGCATAATGTATAATATCTTCCATCAAATTTACAATATATTAGGGGGCATTTTTGTATATATTTAAAGTGTGAAATGTGTGATGTTGACCATTATTATCTAGAATATTAAAAAAAAGGCTAATTTTATCGGAGCAATGTCGCTGACGGGTGAAGGGGTGACAAAAGAGAAAAATGGAATAAGTGCTTTTCGAACTGAAGTCGGCGCAAAAAGTATGCGATATGTATATGGCTGTTCTACAAAATTTTTTACGCTAGCGCTGATGTAAGTCGTGTCAAAAAACGAGGTTTTGGAGGCACTTTTTTAGCATCGACTTTCGAGACTTCCCAAAACGAGCTGAAGTCTTTAAAAATCTGAAAAAATTTACAGTCTCTCCTTAAGGTTTCTAGAATGCAGCACAGTATTCAAAATTTCGTAATATCAAATTGTTTGCTAATTACAGACGGTTTTCCGCTAAATCTTATCTTGGTCAGAAATAACGATAGGGATTTGGTTTGTGACTTAAAATGTGCAGTTTTGCAACTTGATTGAAGTTCTCTTTAAAAAAATAAAATAGATATTTCGCGAAATAATCCTTTAAGAATATTTAACGATTTAGGGCAAGTAGGCACCGTAGAAAAAGTGTTAGAAAAAAAGTATCCATTTCAGAACAATAGGTACCTCAGGTGGAAGGGAATAACGGTTGGGAAAGGAAAAGGCAGGGTGGTCGGTATCCCCTTCCTCCTGAGGTACCTATTGTTGTGAAATGGATACTTTTTTTCGAACACTTTTTCTACTGTGCCTATTCGCCTTAAATCTTAAAATCGTATTTCATTTTTCTAAAGTGTACTTCGATCAAGTTGCAAAACTGCACATTTTAAGTTATAAACCAACTCCCTATCATTATTTCTGTGCAAGATAAGATTTTGCGGAAGTCTCGAGAGCCGAGGCTAAAAAAAAGTGACTTCAGAACCTCATTTTTTGACACGTTTTATATCAGCGCTAGCGTAAAAAAATTGGTAGAACAACAACATACACATCGCTCAACGCAGGAAACTTTAGGCTTTCACGTCTACCTGGCTAGAATTTTCTGCGATTTTTTTTGAACAAGTGGTGAGCATTCAAATTGAGGGTCGTGTACTTTTGACGCTGACTTTAGATATCATTGTTTTCTCAAGAAAATAAAGGTTTGCCTGCAACAGGCATCAAGTATGTTAGCACTGAGCAGCGTTGAGCAAGGCTACACGAAAATTCAATAATTTATTAAGAGAGGTCGAATGCTCTGGGGATTCGAATATCAAAGGCACAGGACTGCAATCTGGGATCCTTTTGAATTTTATGGAAACTTGCATGATTTACAGGTAATTTTTGCATAATTAACAAATATTTTGAATGTCTGGGATTTGGTTCTTTGATATCTTGGATGTTATCAGGTGAAATCTTCCCTTTGGTATCTATGGATACTCCACTTTATTATCTAGATAATCTTATTTTGTATCTTTTTTCTCAGCGCGTGTCTCCGAATTGCATGGGAGTTTCATTACTCTCTTCCCTACCTTCTCAAATTTTGTTTTTCGATGTTCAAGAGACGAAACCCGTTGCTGGGGAACTATTTTGTCATTAAGATTGGTTGCAGGTCTGCAAACATTGCGAAGTTTATGAAGATTCATGGGCACATCTCATTCTGACAGCCACTGACTTTTTGAAGAGTAAATTGTTCTTGGTAACTTCGATTCCACAAAAAAGAACCATTTTCTCACATTTCTGAAATCCCAGTGTTCCTGTAACAGCAAATTCTAGCATTTCCGGCTACAAAACGTTATAAATGCCAAAGAGTAAATCCTGGGACAGGTCCACTGCTTCAAGATGGAGCGCCTACCAGGGCTCGAGAGTTAAGTGTCGGTTCCTGACTACATCGGTGATTTTCATGAAGACTCGTTGTCGTCTATGCTATAAACAGCATGATAGCAGGCTTCATCATGACATTACCTGTGAAAGAGGCCTTCGACTGAAGCGGACCCTTCAACCACTGAGAAAGTTCGTTTGTATTCGGAATCTGACTGTTCTGTTTCTTTGTGCTTTCTGACAAATTTTGCTTGCGATATCACACGTCGCTGTAAGGACCTCGGATAAACACCAACTTCGACATGATCCCTAGTCGACCCTGGCTCTAAGACTAGCTCTTTATTCCGCAAGTTAGTTCGCCACCTTGATTTATCACAACTGGCTATAAATATTTCCATCAACATGGTTGAATTTAAACCAACTGAGATTGCTGGTACACGCGTGACTCCTACATCTTGAATCAACCAACAGTGTAACTTGTCGAGGAAATTGTCGAGGAAATTGTCGATAAAAGTTGGAATCGTTTCCAGCGGCTTCCCTTAGAGGATTCAAAGTTCATAGTACATGAACTCATCGATGTGTTCTTGGGTACTAAAGTTTACAGGTCACTTCTTCTAGATGCTATTCGTTAAGGGTTACGAAAGCCTCCCGTCTCGTCTCAGTCCTTCTCCAGATGGGTTTCATTGGTCTGATCGGATTCACTATTTCTCAGCTGAAACCTTGCGCTGCCGTGTTTTTGGTTCGATTGATTCACTGCGTACGCAAGGAATCGAAACTGTCTCTTGCGGTCACTTACTTTTCGTTGGACTTACGAAGCGTCCTCGTTTGTATTCAAGTAGTTGACCCTTTACGCTGACCGATTGATGTCGCCAGTCGGATTTCGGAGGTCCAGTGGGCTCTCCCACACCTTTTGTCATCACGACCCTACAAATTAAAATCCAGCTGATCGTGCCACTCGATAAATTGATATTTCTCGAGCTTGAACTTAGTAGAGTCTGCTAGAATAGCCTCGAATAGCTTTCGCAGAGTACTTACTGGCCAGCGTTCTTCATTTTCAGGATGAAGCTTCCCCCACTGATCCTCCGCAAGAAAATTATAAGGAATTAGAGCAACTATCGATTTCGGTTTGTTAAGCATACTGCAATATCACTGCGTTCATCAATTTTCTCTTCATCGACTCGTGTAACAACAGTAATTGTGCGTTGTTTGCGCTTTAAACTTCTTTCTAAGTCTGCTATAGAGCGTTTTTAGACTCGTGTGTCAGCGCCTAAATCTCGAAGAAATCCACTACGCGTTTGTTAGTTTGCTTTTCCTGTGGACTGCGTCTAGCGAAATCGACTTTTCTCTAGGATCAAGGACACCCGGTGATGCTGTACACTACCATCGGAAATTATGAGATCGATTGACGCAAGTACTATTAAAAATCACTGCTGGCTTTGAAAAACGATGATTCAGCGAAAAAAGATGACAGGGCATTTTAAAAAAAAACAGTTAGAAAGCATATAAAATTCCACGTCTAGAAATGTTAAACAGATTTGTTTTTGATCTGCTCAAGAGAATACAGCACGTGATAAGTTTAAAAAAAATTCTAAAGTTTCTAAAACTTTGTACCTCGACTTCAACTTTTAGCATGACCTAGGAAAATTGTTGCAAAAATCTGAAAATTATACG
>JAAAKG020029960.1:0-19672 GCA_010014905.2 Druon quercuslanigerum
GTTTTACGACGGTAAAACAGTAGCTTAGCAGAAATTGCGATCCCGGATGTCAATCACGGTACTTCATCAGGAACAGCCCCCTACATTTCTTTATACGTAGGATTGAATGACTTACCGCATGATTAACTTTAAAAAAACCGCATGCTTATTTTAAAAAAATCAAACATGATTAAATATGACTGCTATCGATATGTACAATTTAGATCCTAAATAAACATAATATAATGACGACCTTCTGCTTATTTTCTAAGGACCCTTCATTCCATCTTGGAAAGAGCTGCTGATATTCATAACCTGCGGAGATAAAATATGTCCCTCTACCTCTAGTCATAAATTTAAGAAACTTAAGGAGCCTTTTCTGATGTTCATATATAGTTTCAGAAAGCTATTTAGTTTTAGGGTTTCACACAACCAATCCGTACTTTAAGTCCGGCCTACTACGTGTATAATACAGAGTTCTCATTGCATCACGATTTAGTATTCGTTCAACATAATCCAGTTGCAACAAACTATTTCTTCGGGTTGCCGACCGTCTCAGCGAATAATGTGGGCTATATGAAGCATGGGCAGTAGCGTAGAGGCTATATTTTTGGAGCACTGATCTGAATATTTACTTCTAGTGAAACGCTCATATGAATACCCAGATCAAATTGAGTAACTACCGCATCCGCATCGTTCATAACAGCAATAAAAACGAGGGGAATAAGGTTCGAGCCTGAAAGTAAATGAGAAATTTCCGCTACCCTGAAGATGAAAAAGCACTAAAATAGCACTAAAACAGAATTGCAATGGCACTGTCCAGTACCGTTCCAGTGCTGCTCATGAAAAGCTACTCAAATTTTGGTATTAAATGGCAGCAGAAGTTGTCTTTATACATGTGACTAAAATACCAAGCAGACCCGCGGAAAGGGATTAACAATAAAATTGGTAAAGTTAGCTCTGAGACGGTTTAAAAATCAAAATCTACAGGTTTAGATTATTTCAGATATCTCACATTGTTTTTAATTTTTAGAATTGGAATGAATATAACTCATGACCGGCCCATGTAAAGAAACACCAACTTACTTAATGAATATAACATATCTCGTAAATGGAATGAGTTATGCCAAAACTACCAAGATTTTTGAATTCATCTCTATAATAGTATATTAGTATATAGGTTATAATTATAAAATATGTATAATGAGAAAATTCATAAATTAAACAAAAGTATTAATAATACAATAGGACCATTATGTGACCGTCGAATCACTTCTCAGGGTCGTTTAGGTGCCGAAATCAGCACAAAGAGCCACTGAAACGGCACTGGCGAAAGGCACTGGTGGTCCAGTGTCGTTCGCCAGTGCTTTTTCAGTGCCTTTTAATCGGCAGGGTATATCGAATCATTCCTTAATGACTCCTTAAATAGAAGTAAATAATATTAATGATTTTATTCAGTATAACTAATTCTTGTAGCTTATGCCAGATTTTATCATCACCGATACAGGTTAATGATTTAGATGTATATTATTGCGGAGGCAATGCCGAGGAGGGATCGTGGGAGATGATAGACCGAGAATTTGACGGAGACACAATAAACCAATGGTTTATAATAAAATCAAGGCGACATTCATTGCCACTCACATTAGTATGGTTGGTGGCCAGGTCGGAACTGGTATTGGCGCCTGGGGTAGTATAAGCTTGAGCCGAACGTCCGATGGACAGTTTCATGTGGACTATGAGACGTAGGGACATCGTAGTAGAGATGTTCTTCAGGAGGAAGTCTGGAGCATTGACATTATCAAACTTTTTCAAACCCAGTCAATTGGTAACAATTTTTTCTAGAGCTTCGGACGGGAACGCTGAGATTACTACACCTAAATATCGTTAATTCGCCCTCTGGGTACGAACTATAAAAATATTACGTTCTTTACCCACATAGGTTAAGCCTAACCCGGCAACTTTTAGCAACTGTATGCTGGACTGTGATGTGTCAACTGAAACAATTTTTTTTAATCTACCGTCAACTTACTCAGAAATACGATGGTTCTTTAGACTTCTGATATTGTTTTATTTAGAAAAGATATATTTAAAAATATAAACGATTTTCAAGAAAATTTCATGAAAATGAGTATAACATGAATAAAAAACAAAAATTGCCTAAATTTTCTTTATTGAATGCAATAAACTAGAAACAATTACAAGTTATTTTCGCCTTTGAAGCATATCTTAGCTACATGCTCCTTGCATATGGCCTTATCAAACCATAAGCACGTGTAAAATATTTCATGGTCAAGAGAACTGAGACACAAATTGCAGCGTTTAGACATTTTATTGTCAACAAATTCAACAAAAATTCTTTTGCACAAATGTAATTGCAGCAAATTATTATTAATAATAGGTGGGCTGCAAAAGTTTTTTAATATGCGATTGTTGCAACAAATGAGAAAAATAAAAAATGTGTAGAAAAAAACCATCCCGTCGTCCAGCGCTTCGGTGGAGATACTGCTTGGTTGAGATAGCATGCGCACTCTACACATGCTCACACGTACATACAACTTGTACCCTCGGTGCTACAGTTCCCGGGGGATACCCTGTATAATACACACACACACAAAATATCACTTGAAGATAGTTGTTATATTTTACTACTCTCCCTTTTAGGGGTTTGGGTCTTTGTTCCCTTTAAATCGCATACTTAGATGATGTATTAATGATTACGGAAACCCCAAAAAACATTTGGAATGGACTCCGTACAAAATAGCTCCCATTTTGGAGTACAATACCCCTAGAAACATTCAAGAAATAACACTATGGTTAGGAATGTCATCGTTGTTTAGAAAACTCATACCTAATTTTGCAACGATCGCCGTCCCATAAAACTACTATTGACAAAGCAACAACGTTCGATATGTTAGAGAAACCAGATCGAAATAATTCCAACACCGAAAACTATTGTCTCGCAGTCATCTTGGCGATACAACAGTTTCGTGCCTACCTTGAGGGTTATCACTTTACATCAAAAATCTTACGGGTGGATTATCTAGATAGCCACTGTCTCTATTAAAATATAATTACAAAATATCCACCGAAAGGGAAGTTCCCACAATGACCCTGGTGCTCCTTTAAGGATGCTCGAACCTTCTGACTAACGATGCCCACACCCTCTTAGTATCTTAGACGATTTTTAGCAGTTACCCGAGTTATGTTAGGAAATGCGATACTTCACCGCCCTGGAAAGTAGAACAAATGTCTACCCTAGGTCCTATGGGTCAACGTAGTGTTGAGCCTTGGATCGTAGTCCCTGAAGCTTCGCGACGCGTCAACGAATTAAAGATTCATTTTAAAATCTCGTAATGGATAGGTTGGGAGCACCACAGGTTTTTTAAAATTATAATGGGATGAAATTGTTAACAACACGTTACAATCACTATCACAAGAATATAAACCTATCAAACCAACCCCCACCCCCCTGGTACTACGTCCAAGCCAACTTCGTCTAATGTTTCAATAGAGTATTGAAAATAATGATGATATCATTTATCGACGAAGGCCACCGAGTTTGGGAGAACATCACTCAAAATTCTGATTCGCGTACAATATTAAATACCTTACGACCCTTCAAACTACCCCCACGTTTCCCAATTTAGATAGAGACCCGAAACTCTTAACTTTGCCTGAAAGATATAAAGAAGGAAACCATAGGATAGACCCACAAGCGCCAAAGTTACGGACACAGCGAGGACTTACGTCCTCGTGAATTGCGAATTTTTCGTGGTAATTTAGTCTTAATGTGATGTAGAAAGCTGTCCTCAAAAAGAAAAAAAGAAAACACGAAGTGGAGCCTCATAAATTAATCGGTACGGTACACATTCAAGATCCTAAGTCCTACATAACATCTGACAAAGAATTAGTTTCTGACCCCTAGGTACAACCCCGAACGAACTTTTATTAATCATTTTAATGAAGGGTACAGATCTAAAAGATGAGCTGATTAGGGATCAGAGGGTTATTCTCCTCCTAGCAAATTGCGAATTCTTGAGGTCTTGAGTGCGACCTTGGAAATCGAGGACGAGAGGGCGGAGACTATTGAATTTTGAATATTGAAATCGAAATTTAAAAAAAGGAATTTATAGAAGCGCACTCTATATAATTTATTTGTTTCTCTGTATAAACAAATGTAATCAATATAATTAAAAGTAGAGAATCAACATCACATGTTGTTGTTTGAAAATTATTTTATAATTCCAGTAGTTTGTATTGGTGTGTGAGTCCCATAAATTAAAAAATCATATAAAGTTTTGTAAATAAAAATATGAGTATGATCATGGAAAATGTTCAGATAGGTTAGAATCGACAAGAATCTCGAATTATTTGAAATAAGCAATCAATATAAAATTTTAATAGGCAAGAATAATAGGTTACCTGTTAATTAGTATAAAAAATATAACTATTGATTATACTGTGATGAATATCAAAATTTTGTAAATAAAATAAAGGACCCCTAACAATTTTCATTAACATCCGGCCTCGGTCAAATTGGCTGAAATTGCAGTATAATATAATTCAAAGCCTCCTGAACCAAAAATCCTACTGGGTACTGGTCCAAAAAATCAAAAGTTTTCGAAATAGATGGGGCTGAACGAAAAAAATATGACTATAAGCGAACCTAATGTCCCGCCTAAAACTAGAAGATGAGGTGCAGATTTTTCAGTAAACTGTCATCAGCACAATCACTGACAAGACTAGAAACACTGGTAAGACCAGTCCAGCTAATAAGGGCAACAAAATGGCGCTCTCCTGGTAATAATAGGCGAAATCATAGCGCTATCCTGGCAATGTAAATACTGTTGGTTGAACTGACTTATAGTGTTGTCTTAATCATCTGGACTACAAAATATCTTTGGTAGTCCAGAATGTCTTTTGCCTTGATTATTTTGAAAAATGTTCACATTGCCTGGACAGTCCTGTTACATTGTCATTAGTAGGTGCACTGCCTTTTCCTTTGATAATTGGACTGATCTACAGTCTTGTATTAATTGACTGAACTGTCTTCCATCTGTGATATTTCGAACAGTATTTACATTGCCAGGACATCTCCATGATTTCGTCTATTATTACCAGGACAGCACCATTTCGGTTGCAATTATTAGCTGGACTGGACTGAACAGTGTTTCTAGTATTGACAGTGATTGCGCTGATCACAGTTTATTGAAAAATTTGCAACTCATCTTCAAGTTCCAAGCGGGACATTAGATTCGCTTGTGGTCATATTTTTCTCGTTTAGCCCCACCTGTCTCGAAAACTTTTGATTTTTTAGACTAGTATCCATTAAAATTGTTTGATTAGGGGGCTTTAAACTATATTATAGTGCCATTTCAGCCAATTTGACCGGGGCCGGATTTTAATATAAATTGTGCGGGGTCCTTTGTGAGGGCGGAGCAGCATGCCCTTTCTCCATCTTCGAAATTCAGTTCATATACACGCACCAACACTTAATTGTACAATACGTAAATATAATAGAAAGAATACAGTAAATCGACAAGGAAAATTGTCGGAGTAAAAGATTCGAGAGAATGCTACAATCAATTTTAATTATAAATGATGTTTAGAGATGAACTTTGAAATTAAGTCTAATAGCTGAGTTAAAATTTCAAAAACCTTATGATAAGATCTACTAAAATAATTCAAGTCGGATGTTACATTAAAATAATATAATCTTCTTTTTTTATGAAAACCATATCAGCGCAAAATGTCCACTTCGTCTTATTTCATAAAATATAAGTCATTTCAGTGTTTTTTCGTTAAATGTTGGGTTATAGCCTTGTAATTTATTTTTTTTTAGTCTAATATTATTTTTGTGTTCTTTGACTCTAGTTCGTAGCGAACGTTTCATTTGGCCAATATATGCTTTTCCACAACGACTAGTTACCCCGTGTACAACATTACATTGATCCAAAACATCGAGTTTGTCTTTTCCTAGTTTAACAATTTTATCTAATTTTATATCTACTCTGAAAACTGTTTTATTAGTTTTATCTACATTTTTTTCCATTTTGTGATATTTGGCTTAAAAAGGATATAGAAATGATGGGTTTCTTTTCATCGATAGTTAAATTTTTGTTAATACTGACATTGGTGTTGTTATTTTTTTTTTTGTAATTCAAACATTCTTTTTTTAACGTGCTTATCGTGCTAGGGTAATTATTAAAGAATCATAGTTTTTTAACCAATTCTAAATTTTCTGAATGAAAAGAAACGTCTGCGAAAAGAATAGCGAATTCAGCAATATTTTGAATAATTCCAATTTTACAGTGTATTGGATGATTTAAAGAAAAGTTTAAATATCTTCCTGCGTAAGTCGGTTGACGAAACCAATTTGTTTCTATAATGTTATTATCATGTTTCGTTAATTCTAAATTTAAGTTTTAGTCTGTTATGATGAGAATATAAAAGTGAAACAACAAAGTGAATTTTATTCTCAGGAATAATCAAAAAAGAATCGTCAACGTACCTAATATATATTAGCATGTTGAAATTAAATTTTCTCAATATTTTAAATCCCAAGTCTCGAATAACAATCTATAATAGCATAACCGATACTGGAGACCCCATAGGGTTACCTTGAGTCTGCTGATAGAAGTTATTATCGAACTTGAAAAAAGTGTTATTACTTAAAAATGAAATACCTTTTTTGAATTCGGCGATAGGAAGTAATGTATTTTTGTTTATGTACTTTCATCTAGAGTCAATGCTGTTGACAATTAGATCCAGAGGAACAATTATGTATGTTTTGAATGTAAGGTAGCAATGAAGATATTTAAACTTTTTTTTCGAATTAAAATAAAATAATAAATATTATTTAATTAACTAATTAATTGTTAACTCTGTTACATAGAAAAGGGTGACTGTCAGCCCTCATTTTGCGAAGCATTTTTTCCTCTCTCTCGCTAGTCGCTTATTTTTAGTCGCTAGCTGCATCATTTAACTCACGACCAGCTAAAGTGTCGTAGTGCTATATGATATATACTATAATACGCACCTGCTATATCCAGCTGTCAGTTCTCACATAAGAACTTTAGGCTGAAAGACCCTGACAAACCACTCTTCTTTCCTATTGTAGACTGCACTTAACATACGTATAAATGGAAATATATGTTCACACTGTACACATGCGTCTTTCGCGTTGCTAGGACCTTTCAACCCTTCTTCACTTTAGACTCTCAGCTCGGGTATCAACCACGCAAGTGAAGGAATTTTTATCTTATCTATTAATAGCTTTAACTACACGATATATATGGGCATATATCTAAAAGCCTTAATGGTATGTACCGGTGTGTCACGTGACCAATTTCATATTATATTCGGCGGGTTTCTATTTTTTTTAAATTAATATTGTGCTTCAATTGTAGGAAATGGTAGAAAATATATGAGGATATGTATGTTTGGCCCATTTATAAAACAACATTTCCAACAATTACGTGTGTGTTGATGTGTGGATATTGCATGAATGGATGTCGCCCTGTTTTGTTAACACGACAACTTAAAGACGTTTGTAGGTAAATTGATTAAGTTTGAAGACCTTATTTTTACCACTAATGTATCAAAACTGATGCTAGTATTTCCAAAAATATTCAGTACATTTCTTTTCAGCACTTTATAATGTTTCAAAAATAGTTTTTTTATAGTCAAACTTTGTTTATTTTATAATTGAATGTTGATACAAGAATATAAAAGACTCTTTGTTGCGTCGAAAATTGAGAAAAAGTGGTATAGCCCCTTAAGCTTAGGCAATTCGGTAAACACCCTTTCTGTGCACCTTTTTCGCCAAAGTGATGTAAAGCGAAGAAAAAGATCATAGAAGCACAGTAGAAACCTTTATTAACTATATTTCGCCTTGGAAGTGTTTCATTCACAATATCTGATTTAGTGCAAAAGTGCACATTTTCATAGAATTTACATGTAGTTCTTCGCCCTTCTTTCAGAAAATAATTTTAGGAAGAAGAATCGGGATTCACCAAGTGAAGTTAACTGCATATCGAATCCTATCCACACCCTACCCAAACAACCAACCACAAGGGAGCTTTGCATCTTAAAAGTTGCAAGCATAATCTTTTTTCTAATCTAAATTTTTTAATTTTAAGCCAAGAAAATATGGTATTTCTTATAAAGCCATCTCTTTCTTCCTGACCACACACTTTTTTGAAGGCCTGTGTGACAAGTTGCACAGTACGCTCTACTGCTTGTGCATGGGAAGGATAAGGAGGGAGTTTTTCCTTGAACTTATTTAAGGAGTTAATGGCCTCCTCCATATCTTGCTCTGAAAGATCAGCCAGAGCAGGAGGAGGACTAACATTGGTCCAGTGAATGAGTTCTGGATAACCTTTTGCCTTGAAGTTAATTTTAGGAATAGAAAATTTTCTATTGCTCTCTTTTTGATTTTGCGGAGCTTTTTTGATAATATCAACAGCACCATTAGCAGCAATAACCTTTATTTTGCTTAAATCGTATCCATTCTCATGAAGATAGCTCAAAATGCTGCTGCAGATATCCACAGCGGTATCGCTACTGGGAGTAACATGACCAAGGTATTTTCTACCTGGTTCCGATACAAGGGATATATGTTCTTCTACCACTGATTTTATTTTGTGAGAACCGTCTTCTTTTTCGCAATAAATTGTTTTGTTTTTCTTAACATCAAAGTATAGTGCAAGGAGAGATCCTTCCGATCTTCTTTGGAATTGAGTTGTTTCCACTCTAGTTTTTTTTCTTTTTCTTTTCATTTTAAACGGGTCTATAATGTTTCTTAAAACAGCAGACCTTTCCAAATTTTATCTCTTTTTCTCTTTGTCTGTTACTTGAATTGTCCTCCCTGCTCTCTTCTGAGATCGATCAAGAAGCTTCGTCATAGGTATATCAATTGAAGCCATTGCCATAATTCGCGAACCCCTTTTATCTAATAGAAATCGTTTCTACCTTAAAGGTACTTTTTTATGCGTGTCACACTTATAATATTGTGACGAGCTAAGATTGCATCGACAGGCACCTGTTTCAAAAATCTTACTTGCTTCAGATTGAAATTGTCTTACCAGACTTTGGACAGAGGACGAATCCCTACGACTAGGTGATTAAGCTTTTATTTTCATGTACTTTAAATTTAAAGTTTTAATTTCACCTTTTATCTTTTTCAGGTTCATCGTCGGAATGGATACCTTGCACCACAATTCCTCAAGTCGCTTAGCAACGGCATCAGCTGCTATGTTTGCGGCCATGATCTGATAACGAACGTGGAGGATGAACCTCAACACGTCCCCGGCTGTAGGGAGTACCCGCTCACTCAGCTCAGACGAGGTTCCTACTGCAAAACACTTCTGCTTTGCCCTTCTGACAACAGACATGGTGTACAGCTGTGATATGGATTATGTAATCTGGTAAAATGTGGAACAGAAGAGATGAAATATCAACTCTGTAAAAACAGGTCCCTTACTTGTGTACAAAATAAGTTACTAAAGTGTTTCAAAGACATTCAGATATCATATGTGTTTCAAATTGAAATATTTGTTTTAACTGATGGTATTATTATAACACAGTACAAGAATCTCAAATGGGGAAAAAACACGTAAATGTTTTAAAATAAAAAAGTGACACTAGCTTTCGCAGTGAAAAATACGACTTTTATGTATTTTTGTACTTAATTATATATTTTGAATGAAACACTTCCAAGGCGAAATACAGTTAATAAAGGTTTCTACTGTGCTTCTATGATATTTTTCTTCGCTTCACATCACTTTAACGCAAAAGGTGCACTGCAAGTGTGTTCTGCGGATTGCCTAAGCTTAAGGGGCTATACCACTTTTTCTCAATTTTCGACGCCGTTGTGGGAACCAAAGATATTGTCCGATCGAAATGAAAATTTGCACAGGTGATGCTGACAACAGACTCAACATTTTCCACCCCGGACCAAAGATGAATTCGAAAAAGTTTGTTTTTCAACCCACCCTATGATGCATTCGCACCTTCGAGTCGCTCACACTCTAAATTGTCATAGCATTTCTTTACTACTTTTTGTACTGACTAGAAGTACTGAGGAATCCGAAAAAACGCGGTTTCTCTTGCCCTACTGCGCTCGACCCGTAACTGAGCTAGTCCACGACGCCGTCAATTAATCACCGGACATCACTCTACAAATAGTACCAACGGACCCACGTTTCTCTCAAATTCGGGCGAACTGGGATGGCATTGAATGACGGCCTCATCGGACCTGATTTGATAAATTTAATTGAGGCACTCAGATAGATCTACAAACAGACGTAATAAACTTTCGGATCTTTATTCGACGGAAGATGGATTGCGAATTTAAGTGACATAAAGACGTACAAGCGTGAAGCGGATCGGGCGAATCGGCGAAACGGCGAATCGGACCCGGTACAGTTATCTGCGAAGTGCGGCGGTTTAGAGAAAGGTGTGAACCTGACAAATTACTTTTTACCCCAAGAACAAGAAATTTAAACATTGCCCGCTCCTTGCTTCTCTTTGATGAATGACGCGCGTTGGTAGCTCTAAGTGAGGATAAGCTAAATATAAAAATTACTTTTGTTTTTCTGACCATCTTTTCTATTTCATTTCATTTTAATTCGAATTTTAAATTGAAACTAGAGTCATTGCACTAGTCATTCAAAATAAAACCCTTTTATTAATTGAAATTCAATGGTAATATGCCAGCCGCACAAAGTGAATCACCTTGATTTGATAAGGTGGAAATCACTATCAAGCTTATGGTGGCAGCAGTGAGATAGGATTTCACCCCTCTTTCACCCCTGTCGCGTTTCCGTTAACTCGGAATTTTACACAAACAAAAAAACTCAATTTTTACTCTGTTGGATCTATTACACAGTAAAAAAGGTATTCTAAAGTGCATAAGAAAAGAAGCACGCACACATCTACGGAAAATATGGTCTCGGTCAAATTGGCTGAAATTGAAGTATAATGTAGTTTATAATATCCTGATGCAATAAAGTCCTTAGACACTGGATCCAGAAAACGCCAGGTTTCGAGATAGGAGGGGCCAAATGTCACTTTTCATGGACGCGAGAGAAGTTCTATGGACCCTCGAAGACTGTCTGGCACTGCGCTCAGGAATCATGCCGAACTCTCTATTCCTTTTATATTTTGTAGTTTGGGACGCCGCAAACAACAATATCCATGTCTGAATGTCGAGAAAAGGATACTTTTTCGTGGGTGTTGTACCAAAGTTAACGTTTCATGCATACTCGAGGAGTTCCACGGACCCTATAGGAGTGTTTGGAAGCACACTCATGGATCATGCCGAACTCACTGTCCCTTGGATACTTGGTAGTTGTGGACCCCCTGAAAAATAATGTCCATGTCTTAAGGTCGCTTTCTATGCAGACAAGAAGAGTTACAGCTACCACAGAGGACTGCTTGGCATAATATCCTACTTTTTCCTTTGACTCGCCTACGCAATATTATTTATCATAGATCTGCTTGGATACTTTACTGCCGGCTGATGGTGCGCGCATCCTAAATACCATAATTTACTTGCTACATGTGCACATGATCCGACTGTCCTGGCCCTAGTTTTGCAAGTACAGTAGTACCTCTATATTTTTTTATTGTTTTGTGCTTCATCCAGGTGTAGTTCTTGATCATCGGCTGCTTGGACCAAATTATCTTCTACACAGGATATCCAGATCTTATATTTCGTTGCGCGTCTGAAACGAGAATACACTCGCACTCTGAATAAACCCGGTTCATCGACAAGTTTGTCCAACTCCAAATCTTTTTTTGCTCCCTCTTAATCTTATCTTGGATGTAAGCTCCCGCTAGATCTAGCCGATAGATTACTGCCGTCAGTTCCTTCAGGTAATTCATATCCAGCCTAAGGAAATGCATTGCCTGCTGTTCATTAGGATGAATCCATCTGGCATTCCTGGTATGCAAGTTGGCATTTGTAACTCTAGCCTGGACCACGTTGGGTTCACGTGATTTTCGTAACATTGTCTGGGCTAACTCTACGGTCGCTTCGGCAATCTGTATGCAAGAACGATACTGGTTGAGGACCACCCCAGCAATACGGTAAAAATCGCCGATGTTAATGACATGGTTCATGTTCATGAGATTTTCGAAGAACTTGAAAACAGATTTTATGTGGCCATTTCGTGCCTCTACGATCCAACTTGTCTTAGTGATCAATCTTCAGTGATTTGCTTCTTCTGTATCAAATTGTATTTGTCCACAAACTAACAAAGGTTTTCATTTCATGGTTAATACTAAGATTTTCAAGATTTGTTAGGGCATCACGGTAACCACGGTCCACAATGATAATGTCACCGTTTTCGAATCATTTTCGCAGCTCATGTTTTGATTTCAAATTCATTAATAAGCATGGCAGCATCGTTATTTGGAGTCAAAAAAGTAGGACCCATGAATGTCCAAAATATACCCGTCTGAAGCTACAACTATAGCTGACTTAATTAAGTGGCAACCTTCCTGAACGCAGTATGTTTACCCGAGTGCTCTGAATATGCTGTGTTTATGGATCTCCCAACATCCAACTCCCATATACCTAAGTTCCATCTATATAGGCAATCACTGTTGGAACTTCAGGAGTGGGATTATAAGCTTCATTTGCGAAGTCAGTTACATGTCTCTGTATATACTGCTCCCGTGTTATAGCCGCCAAAACTATGTTGTTGAAAACAAAACGTGTCATCAAAAATCTTCTCACAATAGAAATAAGCAGACTCGCATTTTGCCTACTATCGTATCCAAAAATAACTTTAAAAAAGTCATCACTCAGGCCTTGGCGAAGCTTACACAAAAACATCATCAAATACTTTTTACTAATACGGCGATATCCCCATCGATCTTGTACAGCATTACGTACAGCATCGCAATATGTATATAAATCTCTCAATTGCTCGCGTGTTATGTGACTGATTGAATTTAACTCTTCCTCTGAAAACATGTCTTCATGATTAAAATCAGGCTCATCAATCTTCAATAATTCAAGTAGGCCTTGTAAAAAATATTGCAACTGAACACCAGACAAGCGATAAGGCCTATTGAAAAATTCTAAACGTTGTAGTAGGACGTTTAATAGAAAGCCACTCATATCCAAATGTTCAGGGCAAGAACGAGTTGATTCCGGTGCGTCAATTTTTTTTACAAAAACATTAACCCTACATTTTAACGACAACCTGGTCACATTTTGCATTTTGTTACAAAATTAGAGATCATTTAAGGAGTGTTGAGACAGATTTCCCCCACCACCGAAGAAGTTACCGCAGAAGCGCCTAAAATTTGAATTGTTGGTATATTTCGTGAAGGTCAATTTTGTAAAAAACTTAAGGTTTTGTATAATTCTGACATTGAATTTTAATGTATTTTATTATCACTTGTAAATTTCGTGTCATTTTCGTGCGGAATTAATGTGCGTTATGCGAGTGCTTGATTGAGGTTATGTTGACCAAAGTGCTCTTTTTTACTTTGTTGCTCCGCTTATACCCATGTGATTATATCGTACCGCTCGAATAAAAATAAGAATAATTTATTTCATAATTAAAATATTTTCCTGCTCGAAAACTGCCAAGAATAATTTCTTTTAAAATTAAAAAAATTTTCCCAGCTCGAAAAATATCAAGAATAATTTCTTTCATAATTAAAACATATTTCCAGATTGTAAACTGCCAAGAATAATTTCTTTTATAATTTTATAAGAACTTTATGTCTCGAAACTATTTTTTTTTTAAATTAAAAATTGTGGGAAAAACCCCGTCTAAACTAAATTGCTCTTATGGTAAACATACACATGCCCTTAAAATTAATGAATATTTGTGCGATCATTTTTCTCGTGATTTTCTAATAAACAACAAAAAAATGGATTTGAATATCGCGCGTATTTTGGAACTTCCGATTCCGGTTATATAGCACCAATCAAAATGCGAGTAAATCTGTCTCAACTCTCCTTAAAGGATCTCTATTACCAAATATACAAGAACTATTCCTTCTTTGTTTTAAAACATTCAATGTCAGAAAATTAGGATCAAGTGCTAAATCAATCATCTCCATATTAATGCTTCGATTGCAGCTCAGGCATATCCTCCTATTTGTATCAATCTTTTGAGGAGCTACTTTATTTTCAGCACGACGATAAATTGCGATTCGCTGTTTTTGCTCATTTTCTGCATCAGATATGTGTACTATCGCTCATGAATGTAAGGCGATTGCACATATGTAGCAACTTACTATGACAGGCGGCATGACTAAATTCCAGGTATAAGGAAATTGTTCAGAGTTCCTTTTTGTAAACTTGACTCCAATATCAAACAAACATTGACCCAGGCGAAGAAAATAGAAAGTTAATGGAGAATTCGTGTCAAAAGTAAACTACAAAGATTCATTCAAAAAAAGGACATACATGATGTAAATAGTTTGGAAACTGACAGTCAGGTTGCCATGGCGGCAAAACCTCCTTTATTACAAGCCACCGATGCCCGAAATCTGAAAGTTTATTTAAAGGAGACTTTTTCATTATGAAAACCGATTTCCAAAATCAAAATTTTAAAAATTAACAAACAAAGGAGACTATGGTTCGTAAACAAACTATTACGTGCATATTTTGTAATAAAATTAAAACGTGACGAGGTTACGGATGGAATGTAGGGCTAATGTTGTTGTAAAAAGAAACTATACGTAAGGAAATCAACTGGCTCTTATCCTACCAAACATTTATTATATATAGTAGTTAAACTGCCCCCACATACCATCCCCGTAGTTTAGTCTAGACGACGTAATTGGCGGGTAGGGTACAACTACACACGAGCACATCTGTGCACGTCGATGCCCACAGAGACATCTGTTAACCAGGCCATCTGTGCACATCTACATTTCGACGGGCACAGTTGGGAGTCTCCCATCTGTGCACGTAAACCGTCAGTAGGATACCATCTGTGCACGTCGGCTTTTAGTCATTTTATATTATTTTTATTTTATTTAGTCATTGAGACATTTAGTCGACATTTAGACATTCTCAGTTGGGAGGGTACTATCTGTGCACGTTTAAATGTAGACGTGCACAGATAGGCTCGTGTACAGTTGCTCCGTGCACAGTTGTCCGTCATCTGCAATCTTTCAACCTTTAGTTCTGGATATTATCGATCAGGAGAGCATAAAATACAAAATATCAATAAAAGAGAGAGTTGGGCATGATCCCTTAGTATGAAGTCAAAAAGTTCTCACCTGCATGAAAAGCGACGTACGATGCAACACTGATGAAGAAGTATCCTTTTTTGACTTTTAGACATGAATATTATTGTTCGAGGGGTTCCAAACTACAAAATATTAAAGGGACAGAAAGTTAAGAAATGATCCCTGAGCATCGTGCCAAACAGTCCTCTGTGGTCGCTGTAACTCTTCTCATCTGCATGAAAAGCGACATAAGATGCAACACCGACGGAAAAGTATCTTTTCGTCGACCTTTAAACATGGATATTAATGTTTAGGGGGTCCACAACTACCAAATATCCAAGGGACAGTGAGTTCGGCATGATCCCTGAGCGTGGTGCCAAAGAGTCCTGGAGGGTCCGAGGAACTCCTTGAGTATCCATGAAACGTTAACTTTGGTACAAAACCCACGAAAAAGTATTTTTTTTCTCGACATTCAGGCATGAATATTATTGTTTGGAGCATCCCAAGCTACAAAATATAAAAGAAACAGAGAGTTCGGCATGATCTCGAAGCCTAGTTCCAAACAGTCTTTTTAGAACTCCTTTGATTGAACTCCTTTCGCGTCCATACAAAGTGACATTTGGTCTCTCCTATCTCTAATCCTGGCGTTTTTATACCCAGTATCTAAGGACTTTATTTGATTAGGATACTATAAACTGCATTATATTACAGTTACAGCCAATTTGACCGGGACCATATTTTCCATAGATATGTCTGGGGTACTTTTACCTCAGTGAAATGTTCGGAATTTATATTTGTGAGAATAAACGTGTTTTATTAAAAAATTAATATTCTAAATGACGCTTATTAAAAGAGATTTAAAATTTGAGCTGTTTTTAGACCTTGCTTTTGTTTAACTGTTTAAGCGGGAATTTATGCTGTTACTTCTTTAAGAAATGGCAACTATGCTTTAATGATACTTGCTTCTGCGTTAATCATATCCAAATTTGAGCTGTTTTTAGCTCCTGGTTTCCCTGAGCATCGTGGTTTGCAAGACATCATAACTCTAGTTCACGAATGCAAGAGGGTTTCAAAAGTTCTCAATTTAATTCATTTTAATTTTCGACTGTACCCCGACGAGAATTTAATTTTTATTTAGTTCTGCTAACTTTAAATTAAACAGAAGCTGCTTTTAGGTCTAAGTTTTTATTTAAGCAGAATAATGAGTTTAAATTAAATTACCCTACAAAAATTCCAATGGTTAAGTAAAAATATGGACTCCTTTTGGCTCTTGGTTTTTATTTAAATAGCAGTTAGAATCTAAATTTCATTTTTGATGTTACCACTCTAATTTTAATTTCTCTAAGGTTGAATTAAAACATGAGCTGTTGTTACGTTTTGGTCTTTGTTTAAATGAAAAATTACAAATTAGATCAATTTTTACTGGGATAGCTACTAGCTTCATTTTCCTGGAATGAATCAAAGCCCTTGTTTTATTTCTGGTCTAATTGAATTTAGAATGACCATAGTTTCTTTAAAATTTGACATATTGGATTAAGCTTAATAAAAGTGACTGCAAATTCCAGCTATTTTTAGCCCTTGCTTTTGTTTTACGTAATGACCCCAATTCATAATGTTATTTCCTGAAGAAATGTCAACTATGGATTAATGAAACATTGCGTCCTGCGTTAATTAGAGCAAAATCTGAGCTGATTTTAGCTCCTGGCTTTCCTGAGAGTCCTGGTTCGCAGCAAGCCATTATTATCCGCATTTCGGCTAACATAGATGTACACAAAAAGGGACTTGCACGGCCTACTAACAATTCTTTAATTAAAAGGACGTAATTGCCTTATACCAGTCTTAGGAAAATTTGAATACCTAATGCCAATCTAGAGTGCGAATTTATTCCCACTTTGTCACCGATCACATGTGCGAGGTAAAATGGAAAGCATGTGTTTTTATGTACGGTCTTTAATGTGCTACCGTGTGCTCACGTTGAAGCGAGAAGTGGAGAGAGAGAAATGCATCCCATGTATAACCTCTCCCCTCAACGCAAAATAGCACATAAGAAAAAAACATCTTGCTGATGGAAAAGTACGTAAACGGTACGAGCGTGCTATCGCACGTAATTTAGCAAAGTCAGCTAATCATTCACAGCGTCCTACTGAGACAACTCTAAGTAAATCTAACTTCGAAATAAATTAAACAGAATTAGCCGAGAATCAAAATTCAGTTCTAGTAGCTTAAAATATCCGTCTTGAAAGTTTGGATGACGTGATTAAATGTATTAAAAATAATCTAGACTAATCTTTGTTTGTAAGGTCCCCTTATAAAAGGCAGCTAGACGCGCAGGAAAAAAGTCTCAATCACAGCTAAAACGAAAAGCGATACAAAAATCTACTCCATTAGCATCTCAAAACAGACAGGCAGTTTTTGTCAACGAAAATACGACCGACGAGGAAATTCATCCGATTTTCGATTCTTTCTTTTTCAGGGCTGAAGCTCGGATGGCAGTAGCCTCTCGACGTCAACCTCTCGGTCTTGCAGGATAGAGTCCATGGAGCGGTCTCCATACCGTCAGATAATCAAGGTTCTTTTATCAAGATCGTGCTTAGTAAACTAACAGGCGGTAGATGGATTAGTTAAACAACTAAAGAAACTTTTCGCGCCCGCGAAAAGATTTCAATGGTATTTTCAGGAAATCATCAAATTTACGAAGATTCTCTCGTTACTTGCTTACGCTTAACGACCCCCTTGCCTTCTACAGAGACGACTAGTTGTTAGGAAGAGCTTAGCAGTCCTAAAGGAGGAAAAGAAGATTATCAACCACGAAGGTTACAATGTTTCAAACCTGCTCAAGAGATACGATTGCCTTCACCGGTTTCAAGACTGAATCTATATAGGGTACCTTGAGGTACCCTATATAGATCCACCTACACCTCAGAACGAAAAAGGAGGATCCTCAGAAATCTGTTTAGATTGGTCTGGAGATTCTGACATAATCCGTCAATGGAAAGTGCCATTGACATATCGCCGTGACGATTACGTCTATTTTATTTCAGCAGACTGCGAACCTGCGATATCTATCGCCAAACTCCCGGTGGCTACTGAGTATGTTGATCTACAAAACCTCTGGGAACGCCGAGCTTAGACATACAAGACTTATTCTATCGTTGTAAAAACGAAACATTTCAATGAAATTGACTAGAAGGACGTGATTGCTGGAATAAGGAACCTTCGTGTCGCTTTAGAAAAAGATGAATAGAAAACATTTCATATAGCAAATTCAGGAGACATGTTCCTTTCGCTGTCCGCATATAAGATGCGCGACACCTTTGCCCCTATTTTGCGGGGTAGAAATATCCAGATCAACTTTTGTCATGGTAGAATTGAAGTACCTTTTGAGGACTTAGGGCGAGAAATAATAAAGGAATGTCAAAAGAGTCTAGTGGCAGGTCACAAAGGCGTGACAAAAACGTGTCGGTGTGCTTGCGAACGATTTGAATGGCCCGGCCTTTGGGACAAAGTAAACAACTACATACGAAATTGTCGTAGTTGTTTGGAGAATAAACTCATGCGAGCCCGTACACTCGAGCCAATTGTGATTATTGATATGCCATATTGCATATTTAACAAAGTCTCACTTGACCCTGTAGGAAAACTCCCTGCAACACCGAATGGGAAACGACATATATTAACAATGCAGTATAATATCAGCAAGTGTTAAAACACTTCACACAACCTATTCCGCATGTTAAAACTACCACCATCGCTAATTCCATTGCTACTCATCCCCTTTCTCAACCGGGTGTTTCGAAGTGGTTCCTGAGTGATCGAAGAGGAGCCTTTGTGAGTAAAATGACGCAGAAAATGGAGACACCTTGTAATCTAAAAAAATTTGACGATTTCCGGGTATCTTCCTCGAACGAATGGATCTCTGGAGAGAAGCCGTAATATTTTAACAGATTATATAAAACATTCCGCGAACGATTATGACAACTACGATTGACTTCTCGCATTCGTTATGTTTTCATACAACACCTTGTTTCCGTCTGAAGATCACCTGGAAACAAATACTGTGATCAAAAGGCTAGGCTGCTAAACGCGAAAGTGAATGATTTAGTATACGTAGTGCATGATGTACGCAACGGTAAATTCGATACGCGAAGTCATGGTCCATACAAGAACCACAGGAATCACCACAGGGATTAAAACTAAAACTAGAAAAGAACAAAAAATGGAAATATATTGAATTCGAATAAATTCGATGATGCTAAGGATTACCCAGAATTATCTTGATTCATAATAATTACTGGGTCGTGAACCACTCAAATGTATGTGTTGTTGTTTAAGTTTTTGACCAGATGATAAATGTTAATAAAACGATGGTGATTGTTTTTTGTCTACTGGTCGTAGCGTTTTTATTCAATAAAATAATAAAAACTAGTTTCGTCCGTCGACGTCGGACCTCATCAGTTTAGAAATCTTAAAATCAGAGAATAAA
>JAAAKG020029971.1:0-19672 GCA_010014905.2 Druon quercuslanigerum
TAACAAAATGTAACATATCATACGTATTTAAATGTATGATTTGTGTGTACCATAAATGTATAATTCAGTAAGAAAAATTAGTTTTCAACTAAATAAGAATGACAAATTTTCAACCAAAATTATGTATTTTTAACTGAAATAGATGAATTTTAAATCAAAAAGATTAATTTTTAACCAAATAGAATAATCTCTACGAAAAAATACGAATTTTCTACTAAAAATGGTAAATTGTCAATCAAAAATTTTTTTCAGTTAAAAAGATTAATTTTCTTCGAAAGTTATGAATTTTTAATTGAAATAATGCAATATTCAATTGGAGTAGTTGAATTTTCAGTTAAAAAGTAATGTTAAAAAAAACATTTATGAAACAATTTATTACACTTTCAAACAAAGTGCTTAATTTTAAACTGAAATGATGAATCTTTAACTTGGAATAGTAAAAATAGTAAATAGGAAAAATGATCTATTTTCAACCAAATAGTTAAATTTTAAACTAAAAAATATGATTTTTAACTAAAAATTTAATTGCCAAATTTTAAATTTAAAAAATCAGTTTTCAACACAAAAAAATGTTAACAAATGCTGAAATTTTGACTAAATTATAAATATTCAGCTGGAATATTTGAATTTTCAACCAAAATGATAATTTTTCAAACAAAATATTATTTTAGACCTAAAATGACGACTTTTCAAAAAAAATACATCAATTTTTAACTAGAAAAAGATAAATTCTTAGGCAAAAATTGAATAGGCATTAACATTTTCAGTGAAAAAAAACAATTTTTAAATAAACACAAAATGTCTAACAATTTATTACTAATAATTATAATCTCAAAAAATAGTTACACTTTTATATAAAGTGATGAAATATCAATCAAAAATTAAAAAGTTAAATTTTCAGTTAAAAAAGTAATATGCCACAAAAAAACTATTTTTCAACCAAAATTATAAATGTACAAATAAGTTTATTAATATATAAATTAAATGCTTCAATTTTTAAATAAGAAGATTGTTCTTTACAAAAAGGACGAAGTTTTAATTAAAAAAGCTCATTTTACAACCAAAATTTAATATTTAAACTTTCAGTTAAAAAGTTAATGGTAAATAGTCAGTTATAATAAAAAAAAAACATTGATTGCCATGCTAAACAACCTATTGATAAGTTTGTAGGTTATTTTTCTAATTACGAGATTGTGTAACGAAATCATTTACTTATCAGATTTTATGTTGATAAAATTGTTTGTAATATTGCTTAATAATATTTTTGAGCACAACCTGAAAGATGGATTTAAATAAAATACAAAAATTCAAATTAATAAATTGCGGCCTGAAATATCATTAATAATGTTCGAATTATTGATCAAGGCTCGACACTTTTCGCTGGTTAGTGATACTGTAGACTGAAATTTCAGCAAATCTGTAGATACATCCTAGGAAAATTATTTGTAATACTTTCAAATACCAATAAATAAATTTTTTCTTTTTACTTATAAACAAAAATATTTTTTATGCCGATGAAATTTTTATTTTAGCCAGTGGATAATTCTTTATCTTTTTATCCCACTATTTCTAGCGCTCTTCCAGTCTCTATCCGTTTGAATTATTTTCTATCTTTAAGATTGAAATGGAAAAAACGGATGTATTCACCTTCTTATCTCATTGAATCTTTTTATATCTTTTCTAAAATCTAAAATATCCTTATCTTCTTAAATTCCAGTCTTTCTATCTAAAGAAATTCACAATCTTAAATTTCGTCTATCTTTTTTAATCCCTACTTTCCTGTCCAAGTAAATCCATTTCTATCTTATCTGAATTATAAGATAGCCCTATCTGCTTGCATCCCAGTCTTCACTACTTAATTTGTAGGACAATATAATTATATAATTACACAAATAGTTAGTAAACAACTGTAAAAAAACAGCTGGTTACTAATGATTTGTACTGACCTAATTTTTTGCACATTTTGGGGATGGGGGACGCTTCGGTCATGCCAACGGTTTTGTAGAATAATGTTTTTTTAAGTTCATGAATTAATTACCCTCACATCAATGCAACAGCAAACTGTTAATAATAAAAAAAAATTTACCATTGCCTTCTCGACGTATTATACGCCCACGCACGAATTTACATGCCACTATCGAGAGTTTAAGTAAATTAAAACGTTGGGCGACTTGCCAAGACGAAGCCACTCACAAAGTTTCAGCTTATTACCAATCATAAACAAAAATGTGTTACGGCTCCTGGACATATAGTGTGAATTATTATATATAATATTCATGTGTTTTATACATTTTTTGTATAAAAAAAATGAATATTATATTATAGAAAACGTCACACTATATATAAACTATATATAAGATTTCCGCCTGGATAGTAAACCTTCATGATTTGCAAATGGAATATCTGGCAATTGCTTCTTGTGATTATATCTGACCTATAATAAGAATTATTTCTCATTTTAATGAGAAGGAACATGTGCAATTTTGTTTACGCAATCATTCAATAGTAATAAAAACGCTCATCAATTCATATTATTATTGATGATAATATGTTTCTGGGATACGAATAATTTAAATTTTATGATCTAGTAATGACACAAATGATTCAATTATGGATGGTATTTTGCGAATATTAGTCATCTCACAAAATTCTATTGTGAAATTTTTATGAATTTATTTTTCTTTTTCTACTCTTCTTTCTTTCTTGAATAATGTTTCATATTTTACTGTAGATGGAATGACATATTTTTTTGTTATCCTTCTACTATAATTTTGCAATTATTCCTAGTAGGAATGGATTATTTGTCGGCGATTTTTTACCCTTGTTTCTCTCGCAGGTTTTGTTTATAGGGATATTTTACACTTTCTCAAATTGTTAATTTTGTGCGATGTAATGTTAATTTTTTTCTGATTAAACTATATAATTTTTATACTCTCATCATAGAAGGTATTAAATTGCTGTAAAGTTTCGACCCCCCCCCCCCCCACCTGTTGTTGTCACATGTCCATTTTTAAAGACCTTCTGAAGTATGTATGTATATTTGTATGTATGTGCTTATATATGTATGCATTTATGTATTTGATTCATATTCTTTCAGTGTCGCAAACTGAAGTTTTAGTTTTAAAACCAACTATTTCGGATAAAACTATAAAAAGTTATGGCGTTTTAAAAATGTTAAGGCAATGGTTTTTTTACTTAAGAAATCAATATACGGCTGTTTATAGTTCTCGAAAATTCAAACAATGTATCCTCACGACTATTTTCATAAAAAGAAAATTATTAGAGTTGTAGCCTTTGCAAAATTAAAAAAAAGGGAATTAAAATTTTAAACCAAACAACGAATGACATAAAAAAAGTCACGAGCAGAAAAACGCTGCTTTTTAAAATCCCTAAAATAATATCATAACAAAACTTCATTTTTTTCAATCAAAAATTCAGATTTTTTTAGCAATTTTGAGACATGACAAACAAACAAAATTATTTGGACAAACGACACGAGGTAAGAATAAAAACGGATTGACAAAATACGATGACCGAAAAAAAACCAAATCAAATTTCTTACAATTTATTTTTTTAAAGACAAGCAATTTTTGTTTAAGCCGTAATTTTTTTCCTTATTTTTCTATTAATAAAAACGTAATTGATTTTATTTTAATTGGCTATACATTTTCTAAAACAAAAATCACTTTTTCGCAAACTTGTTAAATTTTCTACAAAGTTTAATTTTGTACTGAAAATAAAAGAATTTCCAACAAGTTGTTGCATTTTTACCTATAATGATGAATGCTCAACGAAAAAATGTAATTTTTATAAAGTAGTGCAACTTCCAAGCAAGTTGAATTTTGTACCGAGAACATTATTTTTCAATCAAAAAATAAGAATTTTAAACAAAATACATGATTTTGCAGCCTAGTTTATTTTTAACTAAAGAAGATAAATTTATAATTGAAAATAGAATTGTTAAGTTTGCAGTTGAATGATTAAATTTAAAAAAAACAGGAATTGTTACTCAAAGAGATCAATTTTACACTGAAATGATAAAATTGTAACCAAAAATGAATTCCTAACAAAGCAGTACTACTTTGAACCAGTTTGAAATTTCTACCAAAACTAATAATGCAAAAGTCAAATATATTTTCAAACAATTTATTTTTAATATATATAAAAAACGAATTTTGCCCAAAAAAGATGAATTTTTATGCAAACACATTTCTACTAAAGTTTGTTTATAAAATGCACCAATTTCCCACTAAATAGTCGAATTTTAAATCAAAGAGATAAATATTCAAGTAAAACGACGAATCTTGAAACAAAAAATTAATTTTTAACAAAGCAGTGCAGCTTTAAACCAAGTTAAATTTTTAGAGAATAAATTTTATTTGCTACGAAAACAAACAAATTTTTAATAAAATACATGACTTTTTATCAAAATCTTGGAATTTCAAATTAAAAAGGATGTTAAATTATTTCTTTTAATTCTTAAAGAGTTTTATTCAAATATCAAAAACTTTACTCAGGCACAATGAAAAATGCCTAATTGCACTGAATCTTATTCCACCAACAATATTTAACTACTTCACTCCCCCCACTCTAAAATTTCCTACAAGCGTGTACTTAAACTATGATGAATTAGACGCTTGACTAGAATTTTCTTTCTCTTGTTGCTTCCTTTTTCTTTTTATCAAAAATTTCTAACTGCACTAAATCTTATTGAACTCATAATATTTAACTGTTTCACTACTAACAATCCAAAATGTGTCACAAGTTTGTATTAAAACTATTAGGAATTAGACGCTTGAGGCCATGATTGTATTATACGAGTATTCTGCTCATTCTCCTCCGTTCACCACGGTTACCACGCATGCGCGCTTCACTCCGCTGCGCATTCTACCACTGCGCTTCGAAGTTCCATACATGACTGGAAGTATTCCCATACCAGGGTATAGGATTCTCGATGTGTATGGGAAATTTACAAGTGAACAACGGAAAATTTCCGAGCTTGTATAGAATATTTAAAAGTATGGTAAAATTACGATTATTTTTTTCCAGTGCACGTAAGCACCGGATTTACCTAAAATCCAAATTATTGCATAAATTCTGATGTCAGTTTTAATGAAGTTAATATATTTTGTTTCCTGCGACTGAGTCCACAGAATTCTAAATATCTCACAAGGACAAACTTGATATATACAATCTGTAAGATAACGAATATATGATATTACATGAATGAATGAAACACCAGAAACTTCATTAATTAAATTTTCAATCAAATTCTACATTAATATATTAATCAGTTTTTCCTATAATCAGAAGAAATGAGCATTGTTTATACTTTTCTTATACTAAGCGCTTATTCTGAATTGGATTGGTGAATATAACAATATATCTATTATTTGAGGCATATTTTATTCAATCTATATGCAAATCAGAATTTATGAAATTTAATCTGCATTTCATCTCAATTGGCAGTTTCTTCAAAACTTTATCTACCACTTAGAATACTACGTCAGAAACTAGATGCATGTAAGCTAACCTTTAAATGATTCTGTACAAGTTCCTTTAAAGAATGATTCGAGACGCAAGGAAATAAAGGGAAAGCAACTTTAAAGCTGTGAGCAACATGAATTTTTGCAATGCGAAGACTTTCTAAAAAGGGTTCCATATGGTCTGCATTCACTGGCCTGTTGATAACGGAACCAAGGTAATCAACTTATGCGCAAATTTCCTCAAAGAAATTATATAATTAGAGTATAAAGTTTTTAGGTAATCCAAAACCAATTATGGATCCCAAGTACAATCGTATTTAGTTTTCTGTGGCTTTAATACAGAAACGTCCTTAAACATCCTTAAAAATCCTTTTTGTAGTTGACTGATTTCCTATATCGCGCGATAGAATCAAACACACAGCCGATATTTATGCATTAACATTTAAGTAGGCTCCAGCAATCTCAAAGATATGTGGTAGATAAGCTATTACATGCTCGATGCTGGAATCAATACAAAAATTTTCCAATCAAAACAATAAATCCACCACATTCTAAGAGGTTTCTCGTATTGCTTTAAAGTTGACTAGGTTAAGGAAGGAAACATTATCGAAATCTTTTTCTCAAATACGTCCCTTCGTTGGAATCCTTTCTTGATAATCTGCCTGCTACCAGCTAAAGATTTTTCCTATGAGATTAAAAAATTATTAAATATAGGATACCATGATTGCGTTAAGCACAGGGGTGCAACTAAAATTTCTTCTGCCTCAGATGATACAATCTTTTTTAAACTTCAAAGAATTAAGGGGAATGAAGGAAATGAAAAAAAGTAATATTTAGACCAGGTAACTTTCAGTGCATCAATTACGCAAGAATTTAGGTCAGCGTGCCAAGACATAAGTTTCCTACATTTAGCATTAATATTTAACGAATAAAGGTCGATATCGAATTTCATGAATTTTTCTTTAAACTGACAGAAATCTATCGAATCTAAATCACATTTGTTTTTGGGTGACAGAACTTCTGATTCACTGTCCACAATGACATATTCTTTCAGCTTTATGTAGGATGCAAAAATCCAAATTTCTCGCTCTGCACACCATTTCCAGATGAGTCTAGCAATCCGATGAAATTATTGTTACCGTATGCCTTTAATTCCGGATAATTTATATGGTGGAATCTATATTCCGAACTCCACCAGAAATGCCATTTTTTATCTGTGCAAAAAACTCCCCATTCCGTTAACGATGCCTTAAAAAATATCTTAAGTTGATAAATGTAATTGCGAATAGGATTATTATTTAACCTAATGCTTCTTTCCTACCACTTGTATCAAGTTATTCTCATATTCTTATCATAACTTCTAGACCGAAGATAGTGAGCAATCGGCTTTGATAATCTCGTGAACACATATGGATATGTACATAAGCCAAAAGGTAAGCAACTAAATTGATACAGTACACCATTAAATTCGAATCGTTCATATTTTTTTTTCAAATCGCAAGCTATAGGAACTAGGAAAATCTTTTCCTTCAGGTCAATTTTTGCCATATAACAATCTGAAACTAGTAATCGTATTACCGTCTTGGAACCTTCCATTTTTAAATTAAACGGATCAATAAAAGAATTAAGATTTTTTGGATTAAAAAGAAATGCATTTGCTCATTCAATTTTTGCACAAGAATGCAGCCAAACCTTGTGGTTGAAAGGCCCACTTAGGTACGCATTGGGACTTACGAGCTGGTGTATGAGGTGTATTGGGTGATTTAGAGATATCATTAGATTGCTCCTCCGCAGTTCTGTGGAAAATATCAGGTAGTAAGCGATCTACGTCAGTATGATAAGGATCAAGAAAGGAATTCTCCTTATTACTAGATTTAAAATAATCGGTTACTGCCACACTTATCGCGTGCAAGCAGGCTGTAAACCGCTGTTGTGATGTAGCATGAAATGTATAATTTTTTATTGTAGCATCGGTCATTGTCCTTTTAATTTCAGAGTAGATATCCGAAGATTTAACAACCGACAAATTTTTAGGTTGAGGGTATCTTCGTAATAAATCTTTTCTAACTTCTTGTGACAATCCCTTCTTTATAATTCCAATCCACCTATTGTCCAACGTCTAATAGATGTTATCAACCTGTAAGTTCCCTCTATTTGGATTCCCTCCGAGAATTTGTAGCATCATCTCATCTAGCTCTGGATCTTTAGATTTTTTTTAACCGCTTCAACGTAACAGGGATCAGTTTGTTTTTAATCTTCTGCTGGCAACCTTGACTCCCTTTGTGAGCCGCGGCCGCCTTTACTATCCTCTCTAGTCACAGGCGTTATCGAATGAAAAAGATTCCTTAAAAGTTTGTTATACAGGGATGCTTCTGACCTACGCGAAGGCGGATAATTTCAAATTGTAATGCGATCACAGGATATGCTTCGGCTATCAAAACGGATCTTATGGAAAAATTCATCGTGCTTCGCAGGCAGACATGAAATCGATCAGATCAAAATCACGTTGAAGGAAATATCTACCGGTCATAATGCGTTCATATCGTTCACTATTATCTAACCGATAAAAGGAATTGATGTTTTCTAAATCTTAGAAGCCATGGCGGTAAGCATGATGCGAACGAGATCGCGAGCGTCTGAGTCTTTAGAATCTTTCGATTTTTCTCAGAATTTTTGCAATTGCAGATCTGCTCCACTTCCTCTTCTTATGGTGATGACTTTTCGTCTTTGAATAATCAAGTTTTTCCCTGATCCTTGTAACTTTTATAAATAATTTGACGCGAAACGAACCGCACAAAATTTCAAAAAGAACGGGTGCGTGAGAAGTGAGCAGTAGGTGCTATTAGAGTGCATGTGCAATTTGCTTTCTTTCAAAAATTGTTAATAAGCCGTGTAGAAGATCACTACTAGATTTTGATGCAGAGGAACAGACGATGAACAACAATCTTGAAATATACCACACATGCACTTACACTATTATGATAACTAATCTAATAGACTTGACTGCACTCGCGTGCTAAGTTAAAAAGTTTAACTTTTATTAAAAAAATATCCGAAAATTTTTAAACTTAAAATAATTATAAATTCCTAAAAATAGCACTAGGAAATAGAACCATACACGCACTGCTGAAATTTCACGTTGAATGGATTAATATATTTTGTTTGATGCTTGCAAAAATATAAAGAAATAAAATTATTTAATGATAATCAATGTGATATATGGAATGATATGTAGAATCAATTCTGACACCTAATTCACATTTAGTGCATCGACAAAAATAAGAATTGATATGCCTCATCTCTAGAACAGGAGATACTAATTTTTTAGATTTTTTTAAGGTTAGGGTGAAACGCTGACGGCTGGGGTGAATTCTGACATCGGATTCGGATTCAGCACTTTAAAACCCATAGAAAAACACATTTCGCGTCATCAGTATTTTAAATATCTTAATTTTCAGGAATTTTCATTTTAGCTAATATAGATAAATTATATGCACAGCATCTGCCGAACAATCCGCTACTGTAGGAGTATGTATTCCTACTTTATCTAAATATTTTATTTTATTCTAAGATATTGATTGAATACAAAATCTATTAAAAATAATAATTTCATTGATTTCCTTTTTTAATTTTATATACTATCGAAAAATTATATCTAACTTTAGAAACAACCGGATGACAGGTTCAGTTTTCCCCTTAGTATTAGTTTTTTGAATTAGTGTTTTGAGGCCAAGCCTCCTGTCCTCGTTAAGTCCAGCTCTCGTCCTACCAAACCCAATTCTCCTGCCAAATCCCAATTCTCCTGTCAAAACCCAATTCTCCTGCCAAAACCCAATTCTCCTGTCAAACTCAATTTTCCTACCGAGCCTTCTGTTCATGTCAGGTCCGGGTCTCCTCCCGTCAGTCCACCTCTTCCTGCCGAGCCACCTCTTCATGCCAGGTCCAGAACTGCTCCTGCCAGTAATGATTTTTCTCTTGGACTTGGACATGTGCGGCTTATTCCCCACACCAAACCGTATCAATAATTCAAAATTCGAAAATACACTTTCCCAGCTGATCAACCAGCTCAATTTTGTATAAAAGGACATAACAACTTTAATTCAATGCTAACCAGTGAAAAAACTGTTTTAACAACATCCAATGGTGACGTCGTGGCAATATTCAAGAGTAACAAATATCTGCGTGGACTATATAGAAAAAACAGTTTCAATAAAAAAAGGGTAAAAATAAACATGTAAAGTGGCGAAGTTAAAGATATGACCCCAAAAAGAAATCCTGGAATCTCCTTTAAGCAACCGTAAACTAATCTTAAAGAATTTTAGAATAGTAAATGTAAAAGACAATCTTCCACATCATTAATTAAATTTAAAAAAATGTGAAACTCAGAAATAGGATTTTTTTGTCACAAGTTAATAATTTTCAGAATTACAGTGGTTTATTATATTTTACTGTATTCAGATTTCTCGCTAATCCCGTTGCTGTATAGATAATTTTTTAAGAGAGCGAAAAAGAAATATTTTTTGTCACTTGTTCTCAAATGCTTTCCCATTAAGCTATTAGAGAGATCGAAAAAATAATGCCCCTTCAGAAATAGACACTATCTAAAGTCAGGTGTTACATTTATGATACGAGTAATTTAAGGGAATCTGTATTATCATCGGAGATAGTTACCATCGACCTTTTTCACCACCGTGAAATTAGAGATCAACCTATCGATCAAGTTAACGCTTCAAATAACAGAAAATAATTAATCTCCTTTTCAAGCAAGATGGAAGATAAATTTGATTAAATTTTTTAATTAAATAATTTTCTTCCGAGAAAATATAATTTTGAAATTTGAAAAAATGTATAATCTATCTTGTCTGAAAATGACGTTAATTATTTTCTGTTATTTGAAGAATTTACGAAAACTTTCAAAAAGGGATTACCCTCGATTAATTTGTAACGCACTATACCGATTTATTTTGACACATTAAATAAAAATAATAAAAATCTGTATATATGTTATTTAAAAAATAAACCAAAGACGTGCAATTAAATTTTCTATACCAATAAATTGAAATTGGGAACTTTCGTGAAGAGTGTTATCATCCAACCAATGTTCAACTTCCTTCACTATCGTCATACCAACCCATTAATCACTTTTCACAAGTAGATTGATTAGTTTTTTTGCCAAATAACTTTAAACTTAGAAAATATTTTATACATTTATCATGACCCTATCAGAAAAATGTAAACAGATTGTTAAATAATCTCTTTAAGATATCAGCGATGATGAAGCAAGATTTAGAAGGGACTGTACACAGCGTGGCCACAAAACTTCATTTTACAAATGTTCTTACTTTTTCCTAATTTTTTCGTGAATAATTTCTTATTATCTCGGACCATTAATATACATAGCGGAGCATTTCAACCTTGTAACTTCGGGATAACGAACATGGTAGTAGAAATAGGTGCTAATTTAATTTTCAAGTGTTTGAAGAAATCTGCATTATCATCTGAGAATAAAAGAATTTCTTAACGTATTTACAGACTAAATGCCGGTATATACTTTTTCCATTAAGCTACTAGAAAAATTGAGGGGAGGATCCTTTTTTTCTCTCTCGACCTCTCTAGTAGCTTAATGGGTCGAAAGGAGAAGATCGCATTGCAGAAAAAATTTAATTGAATTGATTTTCACGATCAAAAGCATTAAAAACTCTTTTTAATGGTTTTTCAATTGTATTTTAAAAATTGCTGGTAAAAGAACATAATGAATAGTAAATTCGTTGTAGATTCTTATCGAACTTTAATTGATAAATCTGATTGATAATGATTTCAATCTTATCAAAAGCTTTGTCATTCATATAGTAAAGGAAAAATGTTCCGCAAATGACGTTTAGCATTCATTAATAGTTAAGTCTTCGGTATTCGCTAAAGAATAAGTGAAAAGTACAAAGTCCTTTATAATTTAAAAAAAATATAGTGATTTTTAGTGACGGACCTTAACTGAGATTGACAATATGTTTCAAAAAATTTTGTTGGTTTTATTATTTTTTAATATTAACTTTTTTGAGCCTGCTCATGGGTACAAAATATTAGGAATATGTCCTTTTAATTCGAGAAGTCATTTTAACATGCTGGAGACATTAATGAAGGGTTTAGCGAAAAAAGGTCACGAAGTAGAAGTAGTTAGTCATTATCCTCAAAAGAAAAATTACAAAAATTACAAAGACTTGAGTTTACGGGGATCTATTCCTGATACGAAAAATAATATTAAATTTGCGGATGCTACTGATTATGCATCCACGTTTTGGGTGGAACGTGGCCTGGAAAAAAATGGAATTCAGACGTGTGAATTATTAGGTCATCCAGTAATGCAAAGTTTAATTAATAAGTCGCCAAATAGTACAACGTATGATCTCGTCATTATTCACGTGAGTCTAAATCTGTAACAGTTGTGCGAAATTTGAAAATTACAAAAAAATCAATCAAAATTACAAAATTTAGTTTATTCTTTTGAACTTTCTAAAATTTTGCAAATAGCAATTTAGAAGAAAGATTTTTCGTTTACAGAATGTATTTTTAAAATAGAAAATTTTGATTCTATATCATACTTAATTAATAAGAGAAACAAATCTTTTCTTAAATATTTGACCAAATGTTTTAAAAGAACAAAACGGTTCTTTTCTTAACCCATTGACCATATTTATTAAGGTTTTATATTTTATCTGTTAATAAAGATTAAGAATTTTCCTCATCACAAATTTAGCAAATGAGAATTTCCAAATAAGTAATTTTATTTGACCATCACATTTATATATCTAAAAATAATCTAGAAGATTTTAATACAATTTTTTTAATTTGTTCAGGGTTTAAAAAAATGTTGGGAAACTTTAAATTATTTCAAAAGATGTTTTGAAGTTTGAGAAGTTCTTCTTTGTTCATAATGTGTCCTCTAAGGGTTCACATAAGTTCCATTCCTCACAATATTTCTGCTTACATATTAATCAACAAAAAGAAATCTTCAAACTTAATATTAACAAATATTTACAACTATTTACGATTACGAGAGTGCAATTGCAAGCGAGAGAGAGAGAGAATAAGAATGCAAACGCCCCTTAGTGTACTTATGCTATTACATATCCATTACTTACAATCTTTACGCTTCTAATCTAGGCGACTTCCGTTTCCTTATTCTTCCACTTTTTTTTGTCCTCCCATTTACCATTTTTTCACAAGCATTCTTTCATTCACCCTCGTTCGCTCCCCTAGCACCCTCCATCTCCTTCATCCATTCTTCTCCTAATCCATCCTCTCCTAGAATCTTAAGCACATTCTCTCGCCAGCTTCCTTTATCCTCCATTCCTCTTCATTCCTCCATTCCTCTTTTTACTTCTACTATCATTTTTTCCATCTCCTCGTCCACATTTTCCTCTCCCATTTTGATATTTCTAACCATTTCTCTAAACTTTTCTTTTTCTTGCCTTGACCAATCCCCTTTACCTACACTCTTTCTCTTTGCCCCCCTTTTATGTATATTGCTTTTATTTTTTTTTCTCTTTAATGTCACTATTAATGGAAAGTGATCCGAATTAATATGTTCACCTACCTCTAATTTCTTGAACTTCTCTCTTATCTCATCATCCACTATCACAGTATCAATTACCGTTCCCCTTTCTCCTCCTGACCGTGTATATTTTTCTTCTTCATCTCCCTCTATATTTCCGTTTAATATAAACTATCCCAACTCCTCCAAGCTCTTTAACAACTTCTTTCCCTCCCCATTCAGTACTTTATATTTTGATTTCCTTCCTCCCTCTTCTCTCCATTCCCTTCCTCCTCTATCTTCTGTTCTCGCGTTGAAATCCCCACCTATTATAAGTCTAATATCTTCTTTATTTTATTCCACCATTTTTTTAACTCCTCTGCTTTTCCCTGCGTATATCCGTACACATAAACCCCCATTATCTTCCACTTCTCTCCTCCCATCTTTACCTGTTCTACTACTAAACTTTCTTTTTGCTCTTTCCTCTCTTTCTTATCTTTCCGTGTTATACATTCATGTCTCACTCCCATCACCATTCTTCCCATTGCTCTGCCCTTTTTATTCTTCCTCTTTGCATTTTGAACTTGCTATTTGTAACCTCTTGGTAATCTTCCCCTTACTCTTACCCATCCCTTTTCAGCTAGCTAAGTCTCCATCATTATTATAACATCCCATCATGTTAAATTTCTCATAAATTCCCTATCCTTTCTCTCCAATCCTCCTATATCCCAGTAATATACCCTATATTCTTCCCTACATTCTTTTTTTGTCTCTTTTTGCCTCTTATTATTGCTTATTTTCCTAATTCCCGTTCCTTCCTCTCCTAGTTTCCCTGCCCCTCATTTCTTACTAACTCTTCCCTTTCTTCATCCCAATCCCACCATACTTCGTCTATCTGCATCCTCCCTCCAAGCTTCCACATAACATCCTCTTCTTTGCCATTACTTCCCTCTTAACTTCCCATTTCTTTAATTTTACACAACCATTCTCTCCCCTCTTCGTTCTTCTCTTCCTATACTTCGCACTTCCTCTATCTCTACATTTGCATAAATCCTTTTTAGTACTTCTTCTACTCCTTCCTGCATCTCCTTTCTCTCTAATATTATACCCTTTATCACTACGTTTCTTTTTCCTTTTTCCCTCTCTTTTCTCTCTATTCTTTGTTCTATTTTTCTCAGTCTTTCCTTCTCCGTATTCTCACTCACTCCTTCATCAAAATCCCGGTTCGAGCTTTCTATCTTTCTAATCCTACCTTGCATCTCCTCTACCTTTTTATTATTATCCTCCTGGTCCTCTAGCTTTTGCTGCAATGACTGAATCCTCTTTACTAAGTTTTCCCTAACTTCTTCCCATTTTTTCATTTCTTTCCTAAGTTCAGTTGTTTTCCGCCTAATTTCTTTCCTTAATTCCTCTCCCTTTTTTTCTGACTTTCTTCATAAATGCCTATTACTGCCATCATGACTTCGCAAATTTCTTTCAGTCTTTCCTCTTTCCTCTGTTCTTTGATTTCCTCATCGTTTCCGTCTTTCCCCTTACTATTCTCATCCTTCTCTACCAAACTCTGTTTTTCCGGCGGCGATCTGAACATTTTGGATATTTCAAGTTGCAACCTAAATCGTACTTCTCTTCACTGCTTTCCCTCTCCCCTCTCTTCCTTTTGATAAAAGCCTCAATAAATTCTACGCTTTTTACTCTTAATCACTCCTTTTCTATTATTTTCTTATATTTCCCCCTTGCCTTCCTTTCTTTGATCTCCTCTTTCTGTGTACTAAACACTTCCTGCTCTGAATCCGATTTTTCCTCGATGTTATCATTTTTGCTATCCATGAAACCAATTTCAAATTCAAACGTTTCCGCCTTCTATCCTTCCCTGCATCTATCGTCGCGTTCTGGTACCTGACTTGTCTTTCTCCGTCTCTACCCAGCCCTGCTACTACTAACCGATCAACCCAGTCCTCCTACCCTGTCACAAATCTCAAACCAACCTAACCTCAACTTTCACATAAATCTGTCTCAATACTCAAAAATATCCTTATCCTCTTTCCAATTTCACAATCCCTCAAACAATTTCTTTCATCAGAACACCTGCACAATTCACTCACCTCAAATTTCACCAAAATTATCGGAAAAACTCAGCATCCACAATTCCCACTACCTTACACTTTCATGCCGGAAACGGAAGTCCTAATTTCTTTTTATTTAAACCCCTTTATTTTATGAGAATACTTTAAATGATTTCAAGATATTCTAGAATTTTGTCGATTTTAAAAGATTTTAAAAGATTACAAATGAAATTTGTTGTGGTTTGAAAAAATAGAATTGCAAATTATACAATTTAAAAAATTGTTATTTTAAAGGTATGTCATTTTTAACTTTTTTTAGAATAGTTCAACTTTCAAGATTTACAATTAAAGAACATTCAAATAATTTAAAAATTGAAAAGATTTAAACAAAATTGAAAACAAAATGACATTTAAGTGAAACTGAGAAAGACTATTGGAAATTTAAAATGATTTACAAAAAATTCTTCAAAGAATGGAGAATATATTAAAACAAAAACATTTAATTTTGCAAAATTACAAAATTTTAGAAAGAAATCTAGAAATGTTTAAAAAATTCAAAAATATTTCAAGACTTTGGTACAAAAAATGTAGAAGCTATAAAAGAATTTTTTAAACGTTTTAATAAAAAAAACAGTTTTTCTTGAGATTTCTCGAAAAATTGGAATTATTTTTAAAAATTCGAAACATTCTAAAACAAAAGTCAAAATATTTCCAAATAAAATCTGGAAGATTTTTGAAGATATTGAAAACAAATTTGAAGCTTCTTAGGAATTTTGGAAGGTTTCAAGAAAATACAAATTGTATTTGCGGCAAATAAATTTGTATAGAAAATTAAAATTCCTTAAAAAAGATTTGAAAGGAAATTTTTTAACTTAAATATATTTTTCCAAATTGTAGAAAAAATTTGAAAAATTCTAAAAATGTTTAGAAATTTTAGAGATTTTTCATAATCATTAAAAACGTTTTAAGATTTTTTCCTAAAACTGTATAAAATCATGTTTGCTAAAAAACTTTTTTAATTCTTCCAGATTCTTTTTCGACAAATTGAAATTTATTGAATTTTTAAAATATAGAATTGCAAATTATACAATCTTCAAATTTTTTATTTTAAAGGTTTATAATTTTACATTTTTTTATTGCTCCATTTTGAAAATTTACAATGGAGAATTCTTCAATTTTAAATATATTTACTGTGTATTGTGTATTGTGTTTTAAATTATAACTCTTCCAGATTGGACAATTTAAAATTCAAATTACCAAAATTACAGAATTTTTAATAATTGTAAAACATAAAAAAAATTTATTTTAAAGCTAAGGATATAAACTTCTGCATATAAAATAATTTAAATATCACCAAAGCACATTTTATTTTCAGATTGTGTATGATTTTATTGTACATGATTAAATTTTTTTAATCAAAAATATATACAGTTTATTATCTTCAACAGGAGTAATGAATTCTTGAAAAATTTATTTTTATTTCCTTGAAAGGGGTGTCCAAATACATACCAAAAAATTGGTAAATTTTTCCAAATTCTTTTTTGCATTATTATAAAGAAAATAAATACAAAAATGACGCACAAAAAATGTAAATGTTTCTCTCTTCGTTTTATCACGCCTGAGTGAACACAGCACATCCTTGCAACTCGTTTTAAGCAACCCCGCGCCGTGGCGTCAATTCTCAGAAACGCTAAATCCAGAATCACTAAATCCAGATTCGACTGTATTTTTTATTTTTTTTTTTTATTTGAAATACCAATTTTGGATTTTTGGATTTTTTAAAAATAATTGTTAGGAATTTCTTAATTAAATTTGAACACTGGATAATAAAGAAGATCAGAAATCTTTATTTATTCTAAAATGAATTTCTTAAACAATGAAAATTTTTTTTATTTAGATGTTTCTAAGTCCCTGCTTTTTTGCATTTGGTCGACACCTCAATATCCCAATGATTTTGTATTCGGCAAGTGGATTATACGATTGGATGACTGATTCATTTGGAAATCCTGCAAATCCTTCATTTGTGCCAAGCATTTCTTTGGGCTATACAGAAAATATGAATTTTCAACAACGATTGTTCAATACAGTGACACAATTTTTGACAAAACTGATATATAATTATAAAGCAGAGATACAGAATGAGTACGTGGAAAAATATTTTGGACCCGGTTTTCCGAATATTCATGACCTTCAAAAAAATGCATCATTAGTTTTGGTAAATTCGCATTATTCTCTGAGTGGTGTGAGACCATTTACAAGTGCAGTAGTTGAAGTTGGTGGACTTCACTTGCAATTGGAAGATGATCCAGAAGAATTACCAGTGGTTTGTTTGAAAAAAAATTCTTTATATTTTACATAATTATAATTTTTAGGGTGAGCCGAAAAAAAATTAATTTTGAAAGCTAGAAAAGGCGTGGTGTGAAAATATTGCCTTTGGGAAAGCCAGATCGAATCCACAAAAAATTTGAAAGTGATTTTTACTCATATAGAATTTTTTTCGCAGGATTTTAAAAAAGTAAAGGAGTATTTTTAATTATTTCAAAAGATAGTCTACAAGTTCGAGAAGTTTTGAAAATATTCGAAAATAATTTAAATTGAAGAAAATTTTTAAAAAATGAAAATAAAATTCTTCTTAAGAAAACTTTTTTAACCTCTTCAAGACTATTAAAAAAACTTTTTAAAAAAACTTTTAAAATAGCTTCTGAATTTGGAATTTAAAGGTTTAATTTATTTCTCAATCTTTTTAAAACTTCTTAATATTTATTAAAATATTGAATTTATTAAGTAATGTTGCTTTAAAATATTTTACAGACTTTTTCAAAATTTAAGCAAATTATTGGAAATGTTTCAAAACGTTTGAAATTTTCTCTTAAAATTAATTTTTTGAAAACAAAAAAAAAATTTTAATAGATATTAAGAAGTTTTGAAAAGAATAAAAAATAAAGTAAAACTTTCGAATCAAAAATTCGGAAGCTTTTTAATGATTTAAAAACTCTTGAAGAGAATAAAAAGTTTTCTGAAGATTCCTTGGAAAATTTAAAATCATTTTTTTATCTTTGAAAATTCAAAACATTTCAAGACATTTCAAAAATACGACGAAAAAGAATCATGAAGCTTTTAAAATAATTTTTTCTAATTTCCAGGAGTTTGGAAAATTAAAAAAAAATAATTGCATTATAAGATATTTTAGAAGTTTTTAATCAGATTCAAAAATATTTATAATTTTAAGAAAATTTCAAATGATCGAAAATAAAATGCAGATTTTTGAAGATAAAAACAGCGTTAAAAAATTAATTTTATAGAAAATCCAAAAAGATTCTTAAACATTTCGAAAAATACTGTGGATAATTATAAAGCAACATTTTTTAATTTTTTTAAATTACTATAAATTTTAGAAGAGAATTCAGTAATTTTAATAAATATTAATAAGTTTTGAGAAGATTCAAAAATAATTTAAAACTTTTTTTAAGGTGCCTAGCAAAATTAACAATTATTTTATATTTTTAAAAATTCAAAGGATTTCCATAATATATCTCAAAGAATCAGAAAGCTTCTGAAATAATTTTTTTATTTTCCAGGACGAAGGAAAATTCCAAAAAATTATAATTGCATTATAAGATATTTTAGAAGTTTTTAATGAGATTCAAAAATATTTATAATTTCAAGAAGATTTCAAATGATCGAAAATAAAATGCAGATTTTTGAAGATAAAAACAGCTTTAAAAAAATTAATTTTATAGAAAATTCAAAAAGATTTTTAAACATTTCGAATTATATCCTAAAATTTCGAAAAATAATGCAGATAATTTTAAAGCAAAGTTTTTTTATTTTTTTAAATTACTATAAATTTTAGAAGAGAATTCAGTAATTTTAATAAATATTTAGAAGTTTTGAGAAGATTCAAAAATAATGTAAAACTTTTTTTAAAATTCCTAGGAAAATTTAAAATGATTTTATATTTTCAAAAATTCAAATCATTTCGATAATGTATCTCAAAGAATCAGAAAGCTTTCAAAAAAAAATTTTTTTCTAACTTTGCATTATACCATAGGATATTTTAGCAGTTTTGGTAAGATAACAAAATAATTTAAATCATGAGTAGATTTTAAAAAATTGAAAAAGAAATGCTAATTTTTGAAGATAAAAACAGCTTTTTAACCAAAATTAATTTTAAGAGAAAATTAACAAAGATTTTGAAACATTTCGAACTATTTTCTAACATTTTGAAAAAGAATGTAAATAATTTTAAAGCAAAATTTTAAAAAAAATTTTAAATAACTAAATTTTAGAAAAGAATTCAGTAAGTGTAATAGATATTTAGAAGTTTTGAAACGATTCAAAAATAATTTAAAACTTTGAAGCCCAAATTTGGAAGCTTTCAAAAGTATAAATAAATTTTCTTGAAAATCTTGAAAAAAATTTTAATGAATTTTTGTATTGAAAAATTCAAAGCACATTTAAAGTATGTCAAAAACGAATATAGAAGATTTGAGATTTTTGAAAAAAATTAAATTATTTTAATAGATAATTTAGAAGTTTTTGAAAGATTATAAAATAATTTGAATGTTTAGATAAAAAATTCAAAATCTTCCGAA
>JAAAKG020029982.1:0-19672 GCA_010014905.2 Druon quercuslanigerum
GAATATTATTAATTTTCAGTAAACCTTGTCATTGTTCGTTAGAAAAGAGATGAAACTTGCTTAAAAAACTGAGTCCTGTGACTTGAAAAAAGAAATACCATTTTTTTCTATTTTGAAATTGATTCAATGCTTAAACGCGCCGTAACAGGGACATTTACCTTCTTACACATTGAAAAATTACTGATGAATTAGGTAATTTTTAATTTAATAGGTATTTATTCAATTAAATAATTAAGCAAGTATTATTTGATAAAATTGTGAAGATTCGTGTAAAGATGGTTTTAGTTATTTGTACTTTTTTTACAGATATTTTTCCACCAAGAAAGGTAAATTCTCAACAAAAAATGTAATAGTTAATATTTTAACAAAATAATTGAATCATTGACCAAAGCAGATTTAATATTAAATAAAATATGCTTTTTTAACCAAAAAGATCATATTTATACCAAAAGACAAATTTTCAACAAAATAGTTTAATTTTTAGCAGCACAGATGTTTCAGTTCGGAAAGGAACAAATGTTTAAACATATTGCTGAATTTTCAAACTAAATAGGCGAATTATTTAGAACATTGTTTAAATTTCAACCGAAAAATAAGATTTTTTCAACCAAAAAGTCCTTTTTTAACGAAAAAGTACATTTTGAGTCAATTAGATTACATTTTTTGCAAAAATAAGAGGGCGTTTAACCCCAAAATATGAATTTTTTAAAAACAGTTACATTTTTAGGCTAAATATTTTGCATTTTAAACTAAAAATAACAAGAACAAAAAAAATAATTTCCAAGAAAATAGTTTAATCTTCAACTAACAAAATCAATTTTCAACAATGTAATTCAACTGTTAATCAATTAGTTAAATTTTTCTACCAAAGCCGACGTATTAAAAACAAATAGATACATTTTTTACCAAATTGTTGAATTTTTAACTAAAACCGATGAATTTTTAATCAATAATTGAATGGTTAAGTTTTTAGTTACACAAAAATAAATTTTCAACACAAAAAAACGAGTTTTGAAAATAGATCAATCTTCAAGCAAACAAATGGATATTCAACAAATAAAATGAATTTTTAATAAAGCAGTTTAACTTTTGACCAAGTGGTTGAATGTTCCACCAAAAAGATGTCTTCTTAATGTAAAATTGCATACATAAGTTTTTAGCTAAAAACAAACATTTTCAGCCAAAAATGAATTGGTTGAATTTTCAGTCAAGAAGTCAAAGAATTTTTTTTGTTAAGATCTATTAATTCATTTCGCAATTAACTATAATAAATTAGAAGGGGGTAAGTTTCTTGAGAACAGGAAGAAAAATCAATTCATCAAAAAAGGGGAACAGGGGAAAGTGTGTAAAATAAAAATAATACTTTACATATCTGCAAGCATTAAAAAAGACAAATCCAACCTACAAACCAGCATAAAACTAACCCCCCCCCCCCTCCTCCCGTAGTGTAATTCAGTTCATAAACGACTCCGTTTACCACTTTCAAAAAAGCTTTAAATATACAGGCCCAAACAAAAAAATGTCTGCACGAGAAAAGCGACTAGGCTGGCCTTATGGATTTTGAGCCGCTGAATCTGAATCTGGCCTCATAATTTCTCCTACACATCTTAGTTTTCTCCTAGGTGGAGAAAGTAAGGGAAACCCTAGAGATATTCTGGACATTATTTTGATAATACCAGTATACGGAAGAATAAACATACGGGTGTCACATTCTGATGTATTGGAACTCGTAAAGACCAAATTCATACACAAAAATTCCCCAGGGTGCTTTCCGTTTCCCCTAGCTAGGATAAATCTAGGGAAATTAAACGTCTTGCTCGTGTTATACTGACTTAAATAGCAAAAAAACATGATATTTCCTCTGCAGTTTTGCTCTCTCAATCTAAATTTGACAACTACATTTTTTGGGCTTGTACCATTTTCTCCCTATATGCAAAAAGTATGGAAAACCTAGGGATATCCTGGACGTTATTTTGATAATACCAGCATACGTGAAAATAGAGACATGGATGTTATAGCAAAGATATTTTGGTTATAGTCTTAAGCGTAGGGACTTATAGAGACTTTATTTGTAACCAAAAACTCCCTAGTGTGCCTTTTGTTTCTCCTAGCTTGGGTAATTTTAGGGAAATTAAAGGTATTTATCATGTCACATAGATTTGTACGGGAAAAAATAACAAAAATGCCATATCCTTTCAAGATTTGCGTGCTCAATCTAAATTTAAATACCAAATTTTTCGGACTTGTTCCATTTTCTTTCTAGATGCAAAATGTAGGGAAAAGGGTACGGATTCACTGGTCACGCAGGCCCATCAAAAAACCATGTCAGCACGGGACAAGTGACTGATTTCGCATGCAAAATGTAAAGGATATGATGTTTTTTATTTCTTCCCCGTATAAATCTATATAATCTGAAAAAGACCTTTAATTTCCCTAGAATTACTTGAGCTAGGGGAAACAGAAGACACAATAGAGAATTTCTGTGTACAAATGAAATCTCTACAAGACGTTGCACTTAAGAATATAAAATCGATGTGTCTATTTTCGCATGTACTGGTATTATCAAAATAACGTGCAAATTATCCCTGGGCTTTTTCTTATTTTCTGCATCTAGGGGAAAACTGACACGTGTACGAGAAATTCTGAGGACAAATTTGGATTTTGGCGGCTTAATATCCATGAGGGTAACTTAGTCCCTTGTCTCCTGCAGACAAATTTTTTATATGGCCTGTGGGACCAGAAATCCGTAGGCTTTTCCCTACTTTTTGTATCTAGGGAAAAACTGAGACGTGTAGGAGAACTTATGGGGCCAGATTTAGATTTAGCGCCTTAAAATCCATAAAGGTAGTTTAGTCACTTGTATCTTGCAGACAAATTTTTAGTATGGTCTGTGCAGGGTTGCACGGTTACGCGTAACCTGAAGCTTTATACGTATAATGCGTAATTTAAGTATTTTACGTAAAAATGTAATTAATGTAACAAAATGGCGGTCTGGAAAGGAGGGTGGGGGAAAAGTGCATAATATAACATCACTTTTCCGAAATGCAAATTAAATTAATTGTTTTTTATAAACTTCAAGAAATGAGTAAATCGAAAGTTGGAAGTGCAAAGGAACAAAAATCCCTTGGGAAGAACTGAAGTTTGAGCGGCTGAAAGTTGAAAATCAAGCAGTTTAAAAATGTTTATTTTGTAAACGTATTTTAAAAAATACTGGCTACGACCGCCTTCTATCTCATTGGTATGTAAATATTGTTGATTTTTTGTTAATATAAATCATTTTATTTAATATTTTTAATCTTCTGATATCGTACTGCTTTTAACTTAAGAAACCTCCACAAGTGAAAACGGAACGTGCAGTCGTCATCTTGAAAATGTAAATTACATGTAAATAACTATGTACGTAATTTTTATGACCCAACTCACGGTCTGTGTGACCAGAAACCCCCTAGGCTTTTCACTACTTTTTCGGATTCAGCGGTTCAAAATCCATAAGGGTAGCCTAGTTACTTGACTCGTGCAGACCACCTTTTGTGGGCCTGTGACATTCTTACACTCATTAGAACAGTTTTCTAGGTAAACTGAAAGATAATAGGGTTGTTTGCAAAGTCAGATATCACTTTTACAATTATTGGATCTTATAGTTTATAAAACTCGAATTTTAAAAATTCCCATAAAATATTTTTAAAATATTGTTTACTACTTTTGACTTGTGTTGAAATTTGGATTTTCTACCATGGTGTCGATTGGAAGGCCCTTCTGACATCAAAGGGGTCAGATTTCCCACCAATCACAGCTTATGTGTCAGTGATTCTCAAATATCTTTTAATTTGCCGATGTTTTGTTTTCGATATGCGCACGTCAAAAGTATAAGGCCGCAAAATATTGTTTAAAAAAATGTCCACGGCGTGTTTCGTGAAATCCAATCGCGGAAATCTACCGAAAATAGATATATTCATGGTATCGGAGTATTTGAAGAGTAATTGTCACTTCGTAAATGCAGAAATATGAGGAGTGAACGTGAATAACATTATATCTTATGTTTCGCTACTGTGATATAGAATTTCTTGTTATTGTTAAGAATGAAAATACTTTCTTGCACAAATTTTCTTTCGGTCACATTGTTATGGCTGGAAAGGAAAATTGCGGAGATGCGGCACGAGGTTTTATTCAGTTAAATCGAGAAGCGAATATTTGCAGAGTTAAAGCTGTCATATGTCCGGAACAAAAGATTCGTAACAAAGGCTATAATTTTCACGTTAAATTGATAATTATGAGAACCTCTGAGTCACGTACATGTGGAAAGGCTCAACAGAAAAAATGTATAGTCCACTTTGAGTTTAGCTTACAATTATGTATTAAAAAATTATTTTTCTAAAATTGCAAAACAACTCTATTAAAAAATGAGATTGATAATAGCTGATTTTCCAAACAGTTTTTTATTTTTTATGGCTTTTTAGCCTCCGGCAGAAACCCTAATAGTTTCTATCGGGTATCCATCTGTACGTTTGTTATACTTTAAGACCGGGGTGCGAAGCGTCTACTTTGACTAATTTTTTCCACTAAACTAAATTAAAAACTTAATTTAGTTTACGTTTCAAAGTTTTCCATCTTTTATGTCAAAATCGGTGCCGAAACTTGGGATAGTGATTTTGCAATATCGCTACGAAAATGGTGGCTTTTGTGAAATAATGAAGGGTGCTTAAAGAGTTTTAGACTACAATCTCCTACCTATAAAATTTCATGATTCAGGAGGTAGGCTCCAGCAATATGTGAATTAGCACAGTCTCCATTATTTAAATTGAGTGGATATAAAGGAAGGATCAGGGTTAAGTCGCACTCCAAGTTATTGGCTGCCGAAGACTGTTCGCCTGGGTTTCACCGTCGCTCGTTTTTTGAAAAGGAAGCACACCCACCAAGAGATCGGTGGGTAGGAAAATCTCGCTAATAAAATTTCTACAGCGTTCCAGTAAAAGAGAGCTGCTCGTACCGTGCGTAACTACTCGAACCCTATTACCAGTTTCATGTGCTCTACCAGACTTACTTATATTTACGACTGAATGCTCAAATAATAGAGATAATATCCCATAACATACCTTCATTTCGCTGAGATTTTATCTCAGGGCAAAGGTTGAATTCAATATAATATAGCCGATAATATAGTCTCTTGAACAATCAATAAACTCTACTCTCTTAAACTGAACCAGTGAAATTTTCACAGGTTGCATACGTATTTTGCATTATCAATGATGAACCAGTGATTTTCCAACTTTAACTGGGTGAGCCAGTAAGTGACTCGATTGAAACAGCGCTACTGAATATAGGCAGTGACGCCAAATGATAGATTCAATCAGTAATACAGCGCTCCACGTGGGCAAGACATGAACCACCAGTCGTCTGGCACACGGAACGTCGCCGGTCAGTTCTTCGCATTTCTCGAGTGAAAACGAACCTTATTGTGTAATTGTGTTTTTGTTATCAAAAATTGGGCGCCTGCCTGCAATAAGCAGGGGATATAACATCTTTCGCTTGAAAGTGGGAAGGCCTCTGGCCACTTGGGTTTGACTTTAAGCGACGCGACACGTTGACATAACGACGGGCCTTCCCACCATATTAGACGCAAAAAGTTGCAGCCCGGTCTTTTTTTATTGTTATGGGAGTAGAGTGCGATTTTTTAAAGATAATTTTGCACTGTTTCCACAATAGTGATGATGGTTAAGTATCATACCTACTCAGTTGACAGGCGATAAGGCGTACGGCCAGCTGACTACTGATGTGCATGAATTCCACTAAGTGAACAAGAGAATTATCAGTAACTATCAGCGGCACACTTCTGGCTATTTTAACCAGTGATATTTCACTAGATATCAGTGTGATTTCACTGGTTCATTTTAGGAGAGCAATATTGCTGCTATACAAAAAATTAGCAATTTCTATCACATTAGATTTTAAATGTATCTATGCGTCAATTAAACATTTAGTAAGATTATTTTGATGTTTGCGATTTTTAAAATTGTAGAGTCTCATTTCACTTACTAGGAAGACTACGCAAGTGTACGCATCCGATTTGATTCGTTCTGAAGTATGTTTTAGAGATATTAAAAATAAGGTACACGTATTTCTCTATCAGTGCCCAGATCCATATTTAGGGGATGAAATTACCCTTCAATGTTTTAGAATAATTACTTGAGAAATATAATTTTTAATGCCTTTAATTATTAGATCCATAGATCCATCAACTTTGGGAACGCAACGCTGATGCAACTTTGTGTTATACCTATTTTGTAAACAATTCAACTTCTTCTCTTGCTTAGAAGATACTTGTTGTTAAAAATAACAATAAGGGTAAGTCTTCTTTGGAACATTCCAGGGATGCTTCAGCAACATTTCGTGCTATTAAGGTACTGATGTTAAACACTGATAATTAACTATAAAGTTCGAGTTGCCAATTGGATTTAATTAATTTAGTAATTCAAATAATGTACAGCGAGACCAATTTTAAATCCAAAAATAAAACTTCTGGTCGGCTCAAAAAGTCAATCAAGGTTATTGAAAATTTTTAAGTGCGACAAGGAACTTTGAATCATCTCGCATTGTATGCGTGGTTACGAAACTCTTACCTACCTAAATGGTCATTGGTGCATGCAGCGCCAACTGTTGACAGACTGGTTAAAATTTTCTTGTCACACTCGATATTTTTGGAAACATTTATCAATTTTCTTATTTGTCCTACATTTTTATTTTTGGATAATGAGGCGGAAATGCTCAAGAATATTTAAGTCCTGAAACCAATCTACCTCATCTGGTTTCTCAAAAGTCTCGTCTTTAACTACTGTTGTTCGTACACATCGGCTACAAGCGTTTGAATTGCCGATGAGACAAGCCGCAGTTGGTTGCAGTTCAATATATCAAAGGCATTTTTCGTTTTTGTCTTGGATTTTTGTTGCGAACCTTCTACCAAGGGCATCCCGGTTTGGATCGTCAGTCATGGGCTCGTTGTACACATTTCTACATTTAGTACAGCTATATTTTTCTAACGCACTTTGGCCTGAAAAACTGTAAAGTTGCATAGAAAATTTGTTTTATGGATTGCTATTCAAAAGACGAATTTGAAAAAAAATGTTCGAAGATAGCTTTACTCTGTGAAAAATTTCTCAAGCTAGAAAAGATCATCTGGTTGCAAAAGGTACCAAGGTAAAGATCATAAAATCAATTTCGTAACTGAAGTGCAATGAACCAAAATGTGATTTTTTTAGGCAATTTACATTCAAACTTATAAATCATAACAAAAATTTGCTGATAAAAATGATATTTTCGTTAAGTTTAACGCGTTAACTTCGATGTGCAGACTTTCATGTGTACAGTTTTAACATGTAGACTTTAATGTACACAGTTAAACGTAATTTAATGTGCACAATTTGAACGTGTAGACATTTCAGGTAACGAAATAAAAAATTTAAAAGAATTAATGTGCAGAGTTATTGTGTGTGGACTTCACTGTGTAGACTTTACTGTGTAGACTTTAATGTCTAGACTTTTTTGTCTTTCTAGTTAATGCGTATATTTTTCAGGTCGTCCAACCTAAGTAAAAAAGAACATTGAATTCAACCTTTTTGACAGGGCAATGATGTTATCGCGCAAAAAATTTCACTTTAAAAATCTAAAAATTATTACCCAAATATTGCTGATCAATGATTACCCGATGAGTTTTATAAAACAACAAATTAAAATTTGTAAACAAAAATTGAGTTTTTGTCCTAAACCTAATAACTGCACGAAAACAATTATTGTCCCGTAAACCAAAAGTAAGTTTACCATAAATAAATTTTTTGTTTGTTAAAACTTCCAATTTTCTCAAAAAGTTTAACATTTCTACAATTCTATCGATAAAACCTTCTTTGTCATCTGTAATCAGACTTAATAAAGATAAGTCTGGAAAATGGGAAGAAACCATCGTTGTTTACAAAATTCCTTGTAAAAACTGCTTTGCTTCTTACGTGGGTGAAACCAAACGAATGTTAAACGCGTATAAATGAACATAAAAATAAAAAAAAAGTTTTTGTTAATAATGAGAATCGTAGAATACATAACCATAAATTTGATTGGGTCAATTAGAAATTTATTGATTTTGAGTCTAACTGTAATAAACGTGTTATTTCCGAAATGTTATATATTAAGAGTAATATAAAAATAGTGTCAATAAAAAAGAGGATATTCATACTTTGAATCACAGGTACAATCCAGTAATACCTAATTTAAAATCATAATTTATTTCTTACGGTATTTATTTTGTCACGTGATACGAGATTAGCTCCTGAAAGTACATGCTTTCTCAATATAAATACCCCATCTGCTACCTATTGATAGCTAGTCATCGTCCTCACCTTACAGACGGCGTGTAAACGTAAAATTTTATTCTCTGACTGTAAATGTGAACCTTTTAATTTATTTTTATGAGGTAATTTTGGTTTAAAAAAAAACTTTTTTAATCAATTCTGGAGAAAAAAAAATTTTGTTGCACTTGTTTGATATCTTGGTATTTTTCAATCAAATTCTAGCTTGAAGAGGTCAGCGAACCAAGCTGACGAAACGTCGCAAAATAATTGTGAATTTTTATTAATTTATAACCCCAGTCATCAATCGAGATAAATTTATTCAATGAAAATTTAACTATTAAATTTTGAGTTGTAAAATGAGATTTTTTAATTAAAAATTCGTTTTTTTCGTAAAAATTCATCAGTGTTATTGAAAATTCAAGTATTTGATTTAAATACTTATAATTTTAGTTGTACAATTATAGCTTTTGTTGAAAAATTGTTTTTTTTGTGGCAAATTAATTTTTAAACTGAAACTTCAACTATGTATTCAATTCTTGGCTAAGAATTTATCTTTTTTAAATTGAAAATTGATGTATTTTGTTGAAAAATCGTCGGTTAAGGTAAAAAATAATCTTTTGTTCAAATATTTATCATTTTAAAAAAAAATTTATGTTAAAAATTCATCATTTGTTAACTTTTTTTGTGTTGAAAACTGATTTTTATCATTTAAATTTACCAATATAATTTTTGGCTAAAAACTCATATTTTTAGTTTAAAATGTAACTCATTCGGTCAAAACCGAAGCATATATATCTAAATGTGTAATTTTTTAACATTCTCTCTTTCTCTGCTTCTTTTGTTTGCATGCTAGATGCTGTAAGAGTATGCAGCGTGATGATTAAACGGCTAATGTCGTGCCGAACGAATGGCTTCGTAGATGATCGATTTTTTCCGTCATTTCGAGCCGCCATGATTTGAAGAAGAGAAAAAGAACGGCTTCTCTCATCAGCGTTGCGTCAAGCTCACCATGAGAGTAGTACTGTAGTCTGTACAGTCAACGGACTTCTGTATCTTGTTTCTATAAGTGTGGTACACGCGATCGATTGGAATTGTGTTCACGATTGGATCTTATCATTGTACATTCACACACAGTTGAAATGACAATTACGTGAATTTTATGCATTGCAGCGAGTATTATGTTTTATCTGTAAACTATAAGTTTTGTATTTTCTATAAGTTCTTTAGAATTGTCAAGTTTCTAATTCAGGATAGAAATTACGGTTGAGTATCATATGCTCGCTAGCAGGAGAATAAGGCAATCAAGTACAGACATTGGGCCTTACTTTCAGATTTTCGAAAACCAATTTTGTCACGTAGTACGAGTACCGTTAGACCTGAATCTACTACCCCTGCGTACCTTGAAAAGGATCCGAAGAGGTGCGTGCCTACGACCAGTTAACCATCCGACTCTCTTTGAGACGAATTTGACTCTCAGTGTAATCTTTTATAAAATATATTGTTTTGTTATTAAGTGCTTGTCTACATAATATCTACACTCTCCTATCTTAATTTAATTAGAAACTACTTTCTCACTCAGCATGTACGATTATTAGCATTAAATTAAATTGAATTGCGATAAATTAATTTTATACGCAATCAATACATGCAATACGTGCTTGTCCGATTCATGTATTCCGCGGCCTTGCGATTTTTGACCATAGTTTTGGTAATAATGTAAGTTTACAAACTTTATTAACTTTTTATAAGTGACGATAAATTGGTGTGTAAACTTACAGACGATATTAAAAGCCACGAGGCTTTTTCCCTTAAAATGGTGTGTCATTAACTTTACCTATCCCGTCACCTCCCTTAAATATATTAGTGTTACTATTTTATTTAATTAAAGTGAACAATCAAATCTTGAACCACGGGATTCTTCGACGAAAGATAACTGTTTGGTTGAAAATGGATCTTTTTTTCTTCGAAAATTCATGTTTTAGGTTTAAAATGTTTCTATTTCAGTTGATGATTCATCATTTTGGTTGAAGATTTGTTTTTCTTATTCAGGGGAAAACTAATTTTTCTTGCTGAAATACACATTTATCATACACAAAAATCATGCATTTACATACTTATAATTTGTTAAATTTTTAAATTTTATTGTTTTTATTGCATATAAAAAATAAACAAATAAAAGTTCTAAGATTGAAAGTGACAAGGGATTATATATACTAATTTCATATATTCTGATATTTAGTTATTGATCCTTACCTTTTAGATGTTAAACTGAGAGGACTTTTCTTTCTTTTTTTTGAAAATTATGATTTTTTAAATAAAATAAATTTACAAAATTTAATTTAATTTTTGTACGCTTAAGTTTATAAATAAATATCACGTCTATTATATTTTGGAAATTTTCATGTTAATTTAATCAATACATAACTATTTAATATTTATTAATGCGTTCAATACATTTTTACAATTGGATCCAAGCTTCACAGTAAGAGAGGTATCCGTTCTAAACGGGACATTTCATGTAGAATACAGGGACATGGTGAGGAAAGGGGTTTCCATCATAGGGACATGCTAAGCCTTTACATTTTCTCTTTTATTTTTATGTACATATCACGAATAAAAATTCTGCGACTCGTTTTTTATTCTAGAGATATTGGTCTTTCAAAATGTACCTCGATTATTTCGAGTAGTTTACTAAAGCATTTGTAATCGACGATATTTTTTTCGTTACTCTGAAAACCATTCCATAATACGGCCCGTTACCTTACTATTTATTCGAAAAACGTTCTTTCCTCTTGTTGAAGGGTTATCTATCTCATGAAAAAGATAAACATTAAACCGAGACTTCAATATATGGAGTGAATTTATTTATGGTAAAAATAAAACGTGATATAAGTATAAAAGACTTGAGGCTAAGCATTAAGTCTTGCGTCTGAGCCTGAAGAAAGTGCACTTAGGGTGCCATAAACCATCTTAATTACCTTATTGAGGTACAGGCTAAGATAGATAACTGAAGGACGAGCACATCTTTTCTGTATTTAATAGAACGGTTCTACGGAAATACATTTAAAATATTCTATGCTGTATTCAATAGCTCTCAATTTTCTGCAAAGTTTTTTCAGAACGGTTCTATTTTCTATCAGCCAGCCCTGAAAACCTGAAAGTAAGGTCACGTCGATGGGTGTTACGAGATGTTACGAGAGAGGGGGGGGGATCGAATATGGCAAATCAACTCCTTTTCGATGTTTTGCTGGGACTCTATGAACCGAAATTAAATGAATAATAGGACATTCAAAAGGCTATTAAATAACCTTTGGAATTGCATGGTTGACTTTTTTACATCACTAGCGGTTTTTTTAACAAGATTTTCCAAAAAACGAGGTTTTTGAACATCGAAAAGGGGTGGCTCGAATATGGCACACTTAGAAAAAAATAAAAATACAGAAAAAATAAGCAAGTTAACGGTATGCAAATTTTTATTCATATAATTTTTAAGATAATGTTTCGGTGCAAACACTCTGGGATGAACCCATTCTTTTTAAGATTCAGAAAGTTAAATAATATCTAACTGTGATTTTTTGGTAAACCTTTAAAGAGAAGCGTCTCCGTATCTTCTTTTCAACACTATTCTTTTAACCCTATGCCCAGAAAAAGATTTGATTGAGTAAACAAAATTTTTTTTGGACCGACCTGGTTAATAAAATTTGTTTGATTACACCATATTTTTTGGTTGGTACTAGCAAATATTTTGGTTAGTCTAAGTAAAATTTTTGGTTAATCCAAGCAAACATTTTGCTCGATAGAAGATAATATTTTAGTTAATTCAAATAAATTTTTCTGCTGGCCTGAGGAAAGAATTTGGTTGATTTAATCAAAACTTGTAGTTTATCTAATCATAAACGACCCAGCACAATGTACATTGTAAATTTCTTACCGTGGAATTGGGACATATTCTGTGAATTATTTAGTAGTTCATTAAACTACTTAATATCACTAGACTAAAGAATTTCACGACAAGCCATTTGCACTGCAAACTGAGCTGGATCCCTTATTTATTTGATTTAAAAAATAGTTCTGTTTCTTTGTAATCAAAAAACTAATCACGCAACCCTACACCCAATTATTCAAGTATTATTACGTATTTTTCACATATTCGCTTAATCCCAATCGATTCTATTTCCAGATCACTTATTTCAATAGGGCTCACCGAAATGCAAACATTTTTATGTATTTTATCGCGATGCTACGAAATCTCGAACGTGGACTGTCTTGTTAAATTGGATTACGTGATCGTACTAAAGTTCGCAAAGGTTCATCACTTTTAAGATGTATCAAAAAAATATTTGGGTTGAATGAACCAAATATTTCTCTTGATTCTAGTAAAATGCTCTCTTAAAATATTTAGTAGATTCGACGAAAAAATTTTGTTGAATCAATTAAATATTTTCAAAAATCAACAAAACGATTCAACCAAAAACTTTGATTAATTGAACCAAACGAATTTGGTCAACTGAACGAAAATTTTGTTCATTTAACGAAAATATTTTCAGAACTGAACCAAATGCGGCCAATAAAACGATTTTTTAAAATAAATAAATGATATTTCTGGGTGACTGTACTGCTAAAAGAAACATTTATGAACAAAAATAAAGGTCTTTATAGAATTTCAAAAAATTGTCACTAAAAATTTATAACGATTTTTATTCTTCTTATGGCGTAAATTAGATATTGAAAGTTTCAAACGCTTCGGGAGTCGAACGAATTTTCAGAAAATTAAAATTAACGGACACCTAAACTTTTGTTAGGATTCAAGAAAGTTTTTTGGAAAATATCAGGGAATTCTTTTTTATGTGTTTAAAGTCACAATTGATTTAAGATCTCAGCGCTATTCCGTACGCGTGCTAGCTCGTCCTGCAATATCAACGTCGATATAACAGCGGACATATGTTTATTTTGATCTTCTCCTAACGAATATAATGCACAGAAGCAATGTTGTAGAATAGTGTTAGCATATAATATTCTGTTTAGGATAGTTTAAGTTTGCTTAAAATAAAAAGAACCTAAATATGGGTCGAGGTAGAAAAATAAGTAGGTGGGAAGAAAATTGGTTGAAGAATAGAAATAATGTTCCCGAAACAAGGTACTACTTAAAAGTATTAGAGAAAATTAAAAATTACCTTTTCGGATAATTTTAAAATCCTATTATTATTTTTTATTTAATTTCTTAATAGCTTTATTTCTAAAAAAACCTTGCATTTGAAAATTAGTTCAAATAGTCTAATATAATTTTTCACATTGAATTCTTCTATTGAAAGTGTAAAAATTCTTGAGTATCAAATTATTGTGAAATTAATGGAGGGCAGTCAATGATTAGACGTTTCTTTTAATCAAAAAGTTTACAAAACTTAAGCGACTCCCGAAGTGTTTGAAACTTTCAATATCTAATTTACGCCATGAGAAGAATAAAAATCGTTATAAATTTTTAGTGACAATTAATTAATTAGTATTTTGCGATTGCTAATAAATTTATCACATGTATTTACAGGACTAAAAATATGCGAAATAAAATTTCATAATGGGATATGTTATTGAAAAATTAAAATTCGACATGAAAAAAATATGACCCAGGGGCCAACTAAAACGACGGCGTTTTGGGCGTATCTCATTTTGGTCGCCGGCGGTTCAATTATATTTTCTGCAAAATATTATAGAAAATAAATTTGTGTAAAACTTTGTGTATTAGGATAATTTATTTGTAACACTTAAAATGCCTCATTAGCTTAATTAATGTGCCTCTAGGGTGGTTAAACCCCTTTGAATCAGAATGGGGGTACCTCATGTCGGTAGACTGCGATGTTTTCTATTTTCAGAAAGTTTTCTGTTTTAAAGATAATTTTTTACTACGAACATTAAACTGAAACTTTTACACTTGTTCTAGAAAATTAAAAGTTAAATTAAGGGTAGTTTACCCTCTTTGAATATGAAATGGAGTGTAAAAGGATATAAGGTCTTGTATTTTTCATATCAAGTCATTAAATATTAAAAAAAAATAACTTGGGTGAACATCCGGCATTTTTTTGTATGTGAGCAACAGGGGGTAGTCACCCCCCTGTTAAGGCGGTTGATTGTTAAAAATTAATATGTTACTGCAATATGATAACATAATTTCGGTCTAAAATAAGTTTAAACTGCTTTTTAAATTATTAATTTCACTGAAAATTACATTTTTTAGTGCTCTAAAACATATACTTTTGAACGATTAAAATTGGATGCAGACATTTGGGTAGCATTCGTAGTGAGAACATATTGGTTTCATGTGACAAACGTCTTTCGAAGATTTCATAAAATCGCGATGTTTTCGGACTCACCTCCCCTCGAAGCGCTCTTTGACGGTTTTTACGCTTGAATAGTCAGACAGTGTTGTATCAGAAGTCGATTCCATCGCACTTTTCTGGGGACATGAAAAAATGTATCCAATTCTGGTTGTTTTAGAACCACTGTTCTTGTTTTACCTATAGAAAATGGTTTTTTAACAATAAAACATTCTATTTTCCAGAAAAACTATATCACATTAGAAAATTTTTAACAAATATACTTCTTCACCTCAAAAATATCTCAAAATTTAGTTGGCATTATTTTTCGATACAGCGCAGGTTTTGTTTTAATTGTGAAAAATTTTATTTACAAATTTTAGTTTTTCAAAAAACTAGGCAAGATACGATGAAATCTTAATAAAAAAGAATAAATATAATCTACATTTAATATCATAGAGTTCCAAAATTATTAAAAATTTTGCGTTTTTAAAAACTTAAATCGAGTGCGAGGCTCGAGATACGTGACGAGAATGTATTCGTTAAAGCTGAAGAAGCTTTAACAAAAAAGAATTCGTAATAATCAGTTCATGCAAAAATTTTGTAAAAGTATAAAGACCGAGTGCGTAGCGCAATGTAAAGACATTTTCGAGCGCGAAGCGCCAGATCCGATAGAGGCAGTTTTTTACAATTTAAAACCTTCTAGTTTCCACGCTTAAAAATTGAAGGGCTTTAAATATTATTTCATAATTAAATTATATCGACATATGCTGTAAACTTTTCTTATTTTTAGAAGAAAATTTGCATGGAAAGATTTTAAAAGAATTTTTATTTATCTAATCTGCAAAGTTGCTTACATCTAAAGTGCGCAGGCGCATCCAATGTGCCATTTCGAAAAAAAAGAGGTTTCAAAGTGTGCAAGCGCCAATATTATTTCTACATAGTATGCTGGATTGAAGCACTTTGCGCTTCAAATTAAAAGCTTTAGAATTATGGATTTCTTTATTGGACATAAGTTTATGCATAAAAAATTCTGAAAAAATTTTATTTATAAACCTTTTATTTTTGTTTAAAATTCAAGTATATTGATGAGGAGATAATTACTTTTTTTTTAATTTAACTGTTTTGTTTTGTATATTTTTTGATTAGACAATCGTCTGTTTGAAGGTAATATTCAAAATTGTCTGATAAAAAAGGTGCTTTTTTGGCTGGAAAATGTATTCTTTTGCTTGCAAGTCTAAGTACTAGGTGTTAATACAATAGCTTGGTAGATAATTAGTTTCTTTTTTCATTTAAAAGTTCATCTATATGGTAGAAAATTGATTTTTGTTGTTTGATTTTGTTGACATTTCAATTATATTGTCATGACTTAACCTTTTTGTTCAAAAATTCAACCATTGTAAATTGCAACTTCTCTGTCAGAAATTAATTTGATTGTTTCTTGATAGTTCAAGTATTTGGTTCAAAAATTATACCATTGGTTGAAAATGTATCTCTTCGACTTTAGTAGTCAACAGTTTTCTGAAAGCTTTGACTTTTTATCTTGAAAGCTCAATTCTTTAGATAAAAATTAATCTTTTTGGTAGGAAGTTCAACTACTTTCTTGAGAATGCAATATAGTTCAACTTGAAATATTAAGTATTTCATATTGAGTTTAATATGGTACCTGTACATTATTTAATTTAAAAGGCGGACATATAAAACTAATAAGAAATTGTCTTTTATATTGACTCGTGAATTGAAATCTGCTATATCTAAAATAGGATGTGCATGCATAAAAATTGTATCTTATTAATGTATTTCATTCTGGAGCAAGGGAAAATTTCCTCGTACTTTGCATCTTATATATACTAAAGCGCACTGTGATTCTGTTTGAAGGTCTTATTTACACGGTATACACGGCATAAAATTGTGTCCACGGTTCCTCGCTTATTTTTTTTACTTCTTTTCTGCTTGCGATCAAGAAAAGCATCAGACGTTTTCTTCTAGTTGTTGCTTGCACGGTGTCGTCGCCTAGAAAAGTAGAACATGACAAACCTACTGATTAGAGGCTGTTTGATCTAGCTTCCGGCTTTGAGGACTTCGTTTGCACGAGGTAAAAGGGTTGCTTGCTTTAGCACTGAAATTTGACAAAAAATGAACACTGCATGCCTCTTACGATAACTCTAAATCATTCTAACGCTGCGACGTCCAAAGCGCAATCTTAATATCGTCCGCGGAGAATTTTAGTAAACATACGTAGTAGCAGGTGAAAAGTAACTTTACTTTCTATGCCAGATGTAAGATTTAAATTAAGATTGACGTTATTCGCAAATCAATTTTATTTTAAACTTCCAGACCTAAGTACATGTAAACTAAATATTTCTTTCATATTGTAAAATATCAAAACTTGGGGACCGTTCAAAGACTAAGTTAATCATTTTTGAACACTTTTTCCACCATGCCTCTTCTTCCTCCCAGATCATCATAAAAAGCTTGAAACCCCCAGGGTGACGTGGCTCCCCCTCCCTTTCAGTTGAAAATCTTATCTTTAATTTCGTTTGATAAATGCCTACAATAAACAAAACATACAAAAATAATATTTTAACTGTATCATTTGCACATCCAATTTTTCGAAATTAACGTAATAGGGAAAGACATTTTTATCAATAATATTAATGTATATATGTACCATATTGAATTTTGTCTGAAACGCTAAACATTTTAAAGCGAAACATATTGTGTTTTTAACCAAATATTTGAATTTTCAAACAAAAAGAGTAAATACTTCCCAAAGAAATAAATATTCAATGACAAACTTTTTGAGTTTTCAAGCTAATATGTCAATTTTTTTTTTTTAATTAGACGTTAAAATCCAAAAAGATAAACTTTCATCCAAGTACCCATGTAGCAATTCCGATCAGGGTTTAGTAGGGGCCTGGATAGATTTCCCTATTTCTAATCGGGCGCCAGTTGAGCAAAATGGAGAGGGCCTGGCTAGTTCTGTTACGCGGTTTTAGCCAGGCTCTAGACAGAACTTCTGAACAGGCCCTAATGCGAGTGCTCCTTTATTGTCCCCCCTTAATTGCCCACCTTAATTGAGTTCACTATTTAACTGATATGACAAAAAAGGTATATAAAAATAAATATTAATTGATTGCGAGTATTTTGACTTTAAATATTAATGGTCCTATTTAGAGTGAATACATATATTAAATTTTTTAAAGTTATATTGCAAATAACATTTCTAACGCTACGGAGTATCGAAAACCTACATCTAACCTAAATCTATCACCTAAATATTTATTATCATACGACATTATATAAATGTAAAATATACGAACTGTTAACAGTAATATCAATAAAACAATTTTTTAATAAATAATTTGAATCTATTAAATCTTTCTTCCTATAATATTTCGTTTTTCCATTGTAGACTACTTTGAAATTTTTTACAATGACAGGAAATGTAATGTTTTATAAAAATTTACAGTTCTTCATAAAGATGTAACTTTTTCTTAAGAAAAGCAGGATACAGATAGGTTTGCTATACCTATACGAAGCATGAAATTCTTGACTAGAATCTGACAGGGCACACATCAGTTTTTCTAGACTAGATATTCTGATATGGGCTCCATCGGAACCCAACTTCAAACAGGGAAAGATGGGAAAATTTCTTCACGGGTAAGACGATTTTGAATTTTCAAGTCCAATAGACGAATTTTCTTTAAAGGAAGAGGAATGTTATTAAAAATGAGTCAAATTTAACCAATTAGATGGGTTTTAACGGAAAATGAAATAGAGTTCTTATTGCAACCAACCAAGATCAAATTTTAAATCATAAGGACGAATGTCCAGCTTGGAAATATTCTTTAGTCAAGAGAGAAAGAAAGTGGCAACCTTATTGTTGAACTTTTAGATCAAAAAGGTGTATTCTTTACAAAATATTTAAATTTGAACCCAAAAATATGGATATTTCACCAATAAGTTAATTTTTAACCAAATATTTCAATTTTCTACCAAGTTGTATTATTTCCAAGTTACAATACGATTTTTCTGCGAAACAGCTGAATTTTGAAGCGCAGAATATGAATTTTTTAAACAACCGTTGAGTTTTCAATTTCAACTTGAAAGCATGGATTTTTAACCAAATATTTGCATTTTCTAAGAAAAAAATAACATTTTCAACTCAAAAAGACGAAGTAATAAGAAAAAAGTATAACTTGCTCGCAAGTACGTTTTGGAGATTTTTTGTTAAAAATGTGAACTTTTCAAATATATTTTTAACACTATTATATTAAATGTATTGCATTCTCATTTTTGGTTTCCTCTCCCGGATTGTTTTCCCCAAATTTTAATTTTCTTATTTTTAAACTTATTCTTTACGAATGAAGGAAAATCTACTCGTCCTATTTAAAAACTATTGTACAAAATTTCTCGATATTTTTTGGCTGAACAACTTTGGTCCACTATTTTGTTTACCTTATATCTTCTTTCAACAAACTAAATTTTTTTGTTACAAAAAAACTACTCGTCATTTCAAACAATGATTAATTGCAAATTTGTAACTCTTTTTCGGATGAGCAACTTTTTATTTCGTTCTTAACATAGCCTTCGTCGTTTGTACAAAAAATGTTTGACTTAAAAACAAAACAACGCGTTTAAACCATAACATAATTATTAAAAAAATGGTAGCTTTGTTTGGCTTAACAAATTTTGTTTAATGATTTTTTCCGTAGCTTGTGTACTTTTCCACGAATTTAGTTTTTTATTTTTTAATATTATTTCTTACAAATAAAACAAAAACTACGCATCCTATAAAAAATTATTTAAAAAACTATGTAGCTCTTTTTCTGCAAAACAACTTTTGTTTAATTTTTGTTCGTACGCAAAAATGAATGTTATGATATTTTTTAAGATTAAAATGAAAATTTTCTATTTTTCTCGAAAAATCAGAAAGTTGTTATGATAGTCTCGTATTATTATTACACCATTAAGCCGTTTCCCTTTCGGGGTAGGCGTGACTCACTCGGTAGGGAGGGGAGTAGTGTG
>JAAAKG020029993.1:0-19671 GCA_010014905.2 Druon quercuslanigerum
CGGGAATCGAACCCGCAAGCCGACAGAGTGGGTCCAAAGCCTGCGCTTTAGCCCCCACGACCATCGTCCCACTCTATATCATCAGTTTATCAACCTGTTTTTAAATTTATTTCAGGTCATGAAATTAAACAATGCAATTGGAAATGGAACAAAAGGAAATGATATAAATGAGCAAACATAAATTATTTAAATGCAAGTAAAGCCAGCATTTATGAAAGCTAATGCATGAAGTCTCCCAACGTGCAAAGAACCTGAAGGATAATTGCAGATAAGAGCAGCAAAAGTGTTCCCTAACGTCATGGACTTTATAATTTTCAAGGGTGGTTTTTTTGTCTCATGTGCGTCAAATTGATTGAAACTGAAACTTTTAGATTGAAATTATTTCCACTTTACCTTAGATACATCTTACTTTACAATAGGGTGGCTTGGTCATACCAAGTAATTCTCAACGATAACATCAAATTTGAGAAAAAAGTTTTAAAACAGACTGATGGAAACATTATTTTTATATTGAAGTTCTTAGCTGTGAAATAACCATTATTATCAGTAGATGTTTAAAATAACCGACTTTTGTCAGAAATAAGAAATTGTTTATTGCACCCTGAAAAACAGATTATTTTGCCCTTTGGCTAAAATCTGATTGTCAGTAAAGTACTGTATTAAAATCTATTTTGCCTAACTCGATGAATAGCTGATTGCTGCAATTTGGGAATAGGTATTCATGGTGCGCCCTTTAGAAAAGATGTTTGTTTCGACATTTAAACAACTATTTTGATGTGCCTCTTATGTTTGTTTGCTGTGCCCGTTGAAACAGAGATTTGGTTCGCCTGACGAAAAAGTACTTTTGCGCGATCTAAGAAACAGTTTTTTGTTGTACCCTTGGGAAAATGTGTTTAATGCGCTCTGTAAACATCTTGTGTAGTGCACCACGAACAAAAGCTGATTGTTGTAATATAGGGAAAAGTTATTTGGTGCACGTTGGAGAAAATGTTTCTGGTTCACTTCTGTAATAACCGGTTTTGTAAGCTCTAAGCGAAAGCTGATTATTGTGCCCTGGTAAAAAAGGTTTAGTGCGCTGGGGCAGATAAAAAGTAACTTTCTTCTAACCCTGGATACTAGTGTGACACTTGCGCGATCACGTATCTTATTGCATGTATATATTATCTACATTTCTTACAATAAAACAAATAATTTATTCTAATCCCCAAAAGACTTTTCTCATGACCACACATTTATTTTAATTTATTCCTAATCTATTTAGGGTATTTATAAATGCCGGCCAGAGAGGCGACATTGTGGAGGTCACGCGTAAAGGGGAGAGGAGCATTGTCCAATATGGTGACTGGCCAGACATTTATATCGCCTCGCGTTTCAACTCGTGTCCCGAAGCTTCGTTAAGCGTCGCGTGTGGTCAGTACGGGTGAGTCGAATGATACGAATGGGCAATGTACAAGAAAAGAGCGACATGGAAGTGGAAGAAGGCGGCCCGAGTAAAGGCAGAGCAGCAGGGGATATCGAAGGGGAGCCGAGCTGGTGGTGCGCCTTGCGCCGTTTCCCGCGCTGAATTATTGAGACGCCACCAGATCGATGTCACAAAAGGAAAGCGGCGGAGTGGCTGAAATGACGGGCTTTCGCCTTTCTCATACATTATGCACGCGGCCGGTTCAGTCCGCGTCCTGCACCGCCACGCGGTCTATCGTGGGGATACACAAAAACTTCATGCCACCTTCGTCGTCTTTTTCTGTCTCCATCTTTTCTTCTTTTTTACCCATCGTTCCTCGCAGACACGTACCTATTCTCACATTGCTTCCATCATCGAGGTCGAGTAAATCATCCGAAAAAAGACAAATGCGATCTCTTTTTTTGTGGAGAATGCGCTTAAAAGACCCTTTAATTTTTTTAAAGCGTGTTTTATCAAGTCGAGAATTTTTGCACGAAGGGCTGAAACTAAGTATTTTTAATTATAGATACCTGTTACCGAGATTTCCCGACATCGAAAAGCTTTGGTTCGTGTCCGTGATAAGAGGATCTAAATCTAAGCCAATGCTACAAAACATTTCGAAACAGATTTAAAAGGTCATTTATTTCTTACAATAATAAATTACAGTCGGAAGAGCTTCAGAAGGTCCGACAGTGGAAAAATCGAAAACGTAGAAAATAAACCGTTTTCAAAAAAAATGCAAATTATAGGAAACTAGAAGACAAACTGATTTTATTCAGTTTGGCTTCTTTAGAGATACTCATCATTCATAAGAAAGTAGCAAATCATTAAACAAATTAAATTATAAATTTAAAATTTGCGAATTATATGTTCTAACCTCTTTCGTTCTGTTTTCGAGGCTTATTAATATTTTTCTCTAGCAAATAAATCTCTCCCAAGCTCATATAACTGGAGAGTTCTGGCTTAGAAGTTTCCTCCTCTAAAAAGAAGAGGAAGCACTGTCTTATGTAATATTTACTCCACCTTTCCCTCCATATCGTATATATTCTTTCTTACGCTACCACCATCTCTCCGTCCAAACCATCTTTCCCCCTTTCTACCTTCACTCTAGTATACGATTCAGGACTTCGTATCTGCCATCTAACAACCGCTTATGTGGGTATGTACCATGTTTTCTATGCGATAACAATCATCGATCGGTCTCGAGTTTCAAGTAACGCTCAAAACATCTCAAATAATCTAACATCAGTTAACCCAGGATCCAAATTGAAATTTATTTCAACCTGAGAATTTCATACGAACATTTCGGCCCTCAAAATAACATTCAGTTCTACCATTTCTTTTGAAATATAAAAAATTATACAAATAAAGTAAAAGGCTTTTGTAGAATCTTTACGCTTAGGGAAGGTTGACAAGGGCATTAGTAAGTTTCAGTATCGGTCGCTTGAGTAAGGTCCAACTTTCCCTTTGGTGGTCGACCACTCGGCCGAGTCAATTTTGACCCTCCAAGTTCAACCACGACGTCAAATCAAAGCGCCGGATCAGCAAATGCTTTTAATGTTAAGCCCAGTGAACCGAGACAGCAAATTATTTATATGTATATCCCAGTTCGATAGTTCGCAGAAGTTGGGCTTCTCTGAAGGCTTCCAGTTTTGGAACCCAATAAGCTTTTTCTTTCCTTCTTTTCTCATCGATCTCAAATAAAAAGCCGATTCGGTTAGCTCTCTGACAAAAAACTTGGAATTTTCGGACAAAGTGACTTGAAAAGCTGCAACCACGCAGAATGGAGACTAGAAGATTCAATTAAAGAGTCATGTCGAGCCGCACCGTACAACTGGTTTAATTCATTCCTGGGGAAAGGCAACGAATTCGAACCTATCCACCTGAGTCAGAGTTTACAGAGGTTCTCGCAAATGAAAATGCCACAAAGGATTTCGCAGAGGTAACTAGTGAGTTTCCGAAATAACTGAAATAATCAGATTCAGATTAGTAGACAAAATGATTTATGATGTTGGCTAACATCTAAGGATTAGAACATTTCTTTTAAGGAAAAAATTATTGAAATGTATGCTATTTTGGAGATATAACTCAATTTAGCTTCTGTTTTTTACTTTGCTTTAATTAAATAGGATTAATTAAATAGGAATTAAAAAAGTGAAAATTTGTTTTTGATCATTTGAGATATAGCAAAAATAGGATAATTGGCTTGTACAGATCAAGATTGGAACTTGTTGACCTTGATTGTGTTCTTGTTATCATTGAATTGGCCGAGATTAATAGTAGTGAACCGTTAATCTTTAGTAATGATTTTGTATTGAAATTTTGGTTAGATTTTATCCGATGTGGCCGGGTGAACACTGAAGCCAAGTCGATTTTCCCTTACTTTGGAGATCTCATTTTCCAAGCTCCTTTCGGCTAATAACAACCGAGGGTGAAGTAAAGAAACCCTTAGAATATTTGATCTGGATAATGTATTGTGGGTCGAATTTTCCATGGAAACCTTCTCAATTAAAACTCCAAGGGATAGCATAAGGGCGTAAAATAGAATTCTGAAAATATGAACGGCAATGTTTTTTACTGATTGAATTCAAGAATTTCACATCTAGAGCGTAATGAAAAGGGCATCAAGAGGAACGGGAGAAACGAGAGGGTAGTTGAGAAGAAGGAAAGCGAAATGAATGGATGATGTGAAAAGACAAGGATAAAATGGGTGCCTGTTCGTTGGCGATAAGCCTGGCATTCTTGCCTTCCACTACACTATGCTTTTCCAGACACCAGTAGGTTTAAGGATCACCATCGAGCCTTTAATGTTCCTCAATACGAAAGGTCCCTGCCCTACATCCACCAAACCAATCTCAGAATCTCCCAAGGGTCTTAAATATGAATAGAAAGTCGATATCATGCTTCTATCGTCGCAAAAAAGATACTGATTGCGGTTCATGATGTGAATCTTTGACCAATGGATTACAGAGTTTGACCTTCTTCTATTTCATTATCTTATTCGACATTATAGTTGATAAAATTTTACATATCATAACCAAAGCGTTATTATTGGATGGCAAACAATATCTCTGTCAATCGAAATATTACCGTAATCAGGTAAAGCCAAAATCTAGTAATGAAAATTGCACCACGAAGTGTGCGAAATTAATAATCCGTACAGTAGAATACACACTGATGGTGTATTTGACTTCAGGCATGATTAACATTTTCACTTAACGGATTTCCGCGGTAGGTGAATTTTAGTGACGATGGAATTTGCCATTTACAGGTTATATATCGAACATCCAATCCTACATGGCGGTAACATCTAGGACCCTTTTTCAGGTCTATGATCTCTACAGTTACGACTTACCTCCGGCGCTATCGATATTTACAAGACTATCTAGATATTGCCGAACATATTGAGCTTCGCAAATGGCCGCCGGCACGTGCGCAACTCCTGAATATTCAAGGAGGTAACGAAGCAAACTTGGCTTGCGTTAGGCTCTGACACCAACATTGGGTCATCAAGCACTGCCTTATTACGAACTTGCATACTGACTGACCGTAAACCCATATTCCCCTATTCAGCTCACCAAATTTTGATTGGACACTCTCAGCGCGATAGAAATAACAGAAATTAAGAAAATAAGACATAGTAAAAAAATGGTATTACTTTTATGTGAGAAAAGGTAGTTTGGATCTAAGATATCTGCTCTAAGAATTTTTACTGTTGCCTTTCCGAGTACGAAAGCTTTAAAACTTGTTTTCTAGTAGTCGATACCTTGGATATAAATTTAAGTCCGCACAAATCGCAAGTTCCGAAATTGGCTTTCCTTTCCAGAACTTAAACTGTTTTGAACTTTGAGTCTCGCGCGGCCACTTGAGTAACCAACTTGTACCCACATCTAAGTGTAACAGACAGTGAACCTTCAGCAATGCCAATGTATAGTAGCAACAGCCCTCCAAGGAACCATTTACTTTTTCACCTTTGGGATTTCAGCAGCAAAGTTCTTAATCAAATGTTTCGTCCAAAATGAATATTATCAAGAGAAGTCAAGAAAAATATATCTCTTTAAATTCTTGTTCTTCTTTTACTTTTCAGTAGATTATTGTATCATTGATTCACACTAGAGCCATTTGTACCACTTTCCCTTTTTAAAAGTATTTATATTTCCTAATTCTGAAATCAATTCCACAGTTCTCAGAACAAAAAACACAAAGAAAAAGCTACAATGAAATCGAATACATCTATTCTCTCTCTACTCGATCATCATTCCCTGGAGATCTCTATAAGTAAGCAAGTTTGCGCAAACTTCGCTACAATTCTCACAGGATCCACCTTGAGTGATTTTACCGTAATAGACTCATGATAACAATTACCTAGAGTGGTTTTCTTACCGATTACCCTGGGATATATTGAAGAACAGGTCATCTGCATATAAATTCAACTATACACATCTTTCTAGCTGCCCGATGCCCTTCTGAATAGATTAAAAGCTGGGCGCTGAGAATGGTTATCAGCAGACGGCTGCCGATCTGTGGCGATCTCTATATCTTTCATGATGGCGATTACTAAAGTTAAATTATTTTAAATTTTATCATAAGCTGAATTTGTACCCAAGCATGAAAACAGTTATTGTGCCATAAATGTTTCAGTGGAGATTGGCGCCACTGGTAGCGATAAGAGTCTAGCGTATTGGATGTGCCGTAGACACCTGGGTCAGGGAGTGGTAACCGAAGGTAATTATCCTTAGAGTTTCCTTAATTAACAAATGCACTTCTCGCATCTCAGACTTGAGGGCGTCGAGTTGAGAGGAGCAAAATGAAAGGGAAGGGTTCTATACTTGCCCTAAGCGAAGGGAATACATACGCTATATGTATTCCCAGGGTGACTCAATTCCTCTCTGAGTTTCTCGGATTTTCTCTGCGTCACCGAGAGAACTCTGTGAAGCTGTGTGCCCGGAGGGGGGTCACCAAGTAATTGGTTTCATTCCCGAAGAGACAGGCACACGTTAGTGTTCGGTCCAGCTATAGAGAGTCTCTGAGGCTCAGCATCCTAAACCCAAGTCCGGACTTGCTAGCCCGCGGCTGGTGGTGCCGGCTAAGTAACACATTTTGCTCGATAATTATGTAGATGAAGCTGTTAGTTATGATAACGCTGTTCAGGCTCCAGTTCCTCTCCGTCTGGTTATCTTTGCAGAATCCCGCAGGAGGAGGCATCCAACGAATGTGGGTCTCCCTTAGCTGAGAAAACAGACAGAGAACTTTGAGTAGCCATCATAGAAGGAGATGAAGAGAGTGCAAGGAAGTTAGATAAGCAGAAGATCATCTCGTTTGAGAATCTTCTCGGATTATGGTATAATTGTGATTTACAAGAGTATCGTATAAAATTATGCAAATAAAATAAAATTGTAGAAATTTAGGATTATATTCAGGCAAAATGAACTCGCTTTTTGTTGATGTGTTTTTCGGACTAGGATGGATGATACAGAAGGGTTGTTACTGAATTTATATGTAATAAATCCAGAATTTATCAGGACCTAATTATAGAGAAATAGGGAGTTTTAAGGAGAAAAAATATAAATTAGGGGAAAAATAGATACATATGATTAAACTAATTACACTTTAATTTGTGAAAGATAAGTTAATATGGGATAAGATAAGATAACATTTAAAATTAGAATTGTTTTAAAATTTTTATTAATTTTATTTGTATTTATTTCTAAATAGGACAAGATTCTAATTCCAATTCGTGTGTTACATCGTATTTGAGAGAAATTTTAAATTTTAAGATTTTTTACTTTGCATTATATAAAAATAAATTAGCTTCCAAATTCACATACGACTATATATATTATTCATATTCCAATATTGTTCACTGATATATATTTAAATTTTTCAAATTTTTCACTAGCGGTTTTTTAAATTTGAATAATTATATATTCACCATCTTTAAGTTATATAAATTGTTTATTTCGTCAAATCGTCAATTTAAAAAAGTTTACATTGTACGAGTGTTGTTGTTGAAATTGAACAATTTTGTCTTCGATTTTGTAGATTCAATCTGAAATTTTACACGTTTCGGCATTTCAAATGTAAAATAGTTCAACTATCAAGTATTTCATTTTTAAATTACAAAGTTATTGACTGATTAAATTTTAAAGATCATAGCGTATAATCTTTCAATTTGAATTTCTTCACATTTATTCAATTTGGAAAGTTTTCAGTTCGATATTTATCACTATAAAAAGTTGTCAAATTAAAACAAGGTATTTTAAACGCTTTAAATTTGAAATTATAGAAGATTTGACGATTTCAATTAAAAATCTCTCTTTGATGAACCCTTTCTACAAATGTGAACGATTTAAACTTGCAACTATATGTATTTGAATAATACGCCCTAAAATTATTCAACTTTATGAGCATTCAATGTTTTAATAAAAAAAATTTCAATTTAAAATATGCAACTTAAACCATCATATAATTTAAGTTTAAAATTGTGTAATTATTGAGGCTTTTAATGTATGAATATAGAATTTAAATGTTGAAATTGTCCAATTTTTAATACTTGAATTTAAAATTATTATTAGGTTTGGATCGATTTCAATATAAAAATGTTGAACTATTACAGCTAATTATATTAAATAAAAATTTTAAATATTGCACTATTTACAGAATTGAAATATTTCTATTTCAAACGATCTAATTTAAAATTGCATGATATTTATAAAGCTTCAATAAACAATTATTGAGTTTGGTATTTCAAAACTGTTTGCGCATTAAAATTTAAAACTGTTAAAATTCTTCGATTGATTACCCAAACAAATTTTTTAATAGATCAATGTCAAATTACTTAATCTGCACCTACTTAATCTACGGTATAATTAATTAAACAATTACTTCATTTATGGCCGCTTTGAATTGGAAGTTGTTCAGTTTTCAATATTTTCGAAATTGTTTTAAATTAAAACGCATCAATGTGAAATATTCAACAATAAAAATACCATGTTAGGGCTTGTGACTTAAAGCCCTCAGATTTCGAATAATTTATTTGAAATTATCGAATTTTTAGCCTAATTTGAAAACAAAAATTAAAAAGAATATTGCGTCGAAAATAAGTAGCAAGGCGTGGACAGCCTCATTAGGAAGAAAATGTATAGACGTAGTTATATGACCTTTTGTAGAAGATTGTACCTTGACTTCAACTCGCAACGTGGCTCGTAAAAGTTGCGGCAAATATCTTAAATTTATTCCACACGTGTTAAGTTGCGGTGATCGTCGACTGAAATTCGACACATTCACGCTTGAGAAAATATTATCATAGCATGGGAATCCATGAAGATTTTTAAATTTTAATTAGCTTAAATTAAAAATAAAACTTCAACTTATAACGTGATATAAATGTTCAAAATTCGAGAAATTCTTGAATTTTTGTTCTAATATTTCTCATTGGTATATTCTCTTCAAAAGGTCAAAAAATTTATTTTATAATGTTTCGAACGTAAAAACAATTTATTGTCATCACCTAATTAAGGAATGCACGTTAGGTGAAAATGAAAAGGATTGGATGTTTAAAAAAATTGTAATTTAGTTGAAGAGCAGTCAAAGCTATGTAACGAAAATATAATCCATTTATTCGGTAAAATTAAGAAAACAAATAGATCAGGACGTTTTGTTTTTTTAATGAAAGTAATGAATACGAATTTTCTTTGACCCATTTCTCTTAATTTTTGAAATACTTAGTCTGGCGACCCGCATTTGAAAAATCCCCTAAAGGAGATCATGATTACTCCATCAGAACACCTGCGTCGAGAAGAAAATGGGAGAAAGGGCATTCGCCGTATAAGAAACAAGTTGTACCCGGATCTGGTGTTGGCGAAGTAATGGAGTAAATCCATAATCTGGCTCCCGAAACGTTTTCTTAATCCGGAGAAAAATAGGTGCAGGGTTGCGTATACACGAGAAATGGAGCGGATATCAAGATAAAGTTCCTCGCGTTTGAGCTGAGTAAGAAGGATCGAACGTCCCATAAAGCTTGGTCTGAGGTTAAAGTACCGATACAAAAGTACCCGAGAAAGCTCTGACGACGGCGTTCTAGCGAATCAAGTAAGCGGATGGTCATTTACATGCCTGCACGAGTTTTGCGATATAAACGGATAGAACATAAAATGCTCCCATCAAACCATCGAAATGGCTGAATGTTTCTTGTTATTGGTTCTGGATAAATTCGAGCTGAGGCGTGGCTGCACAGAGTAAAAGCAAACACTTAAAAAGCAAGGTGCACGCGAAACTATATTTTTCAGAAGTCCTTGATTTTCCCCTGGCAAATGTTTTATTTTCCTTGACCATTGATATTTAAAAACCAAAACTTTAAACAGTGTTTATCAGAAGAATACATATTGCACGAAAGTTTTAAGAATTCCGGGTAGAATTTAATGAATGCAGGATAAATTTATACGACTTTAAAATGATTCAAGGTGAATTTATTTTAATTAGAAAAAAGAAATTATATTCATTTCAGTAGAATGGAAGTAAATTTAGAAGAATTTGAGCAAAATCGGAAGAATTTAATGAAAATAGTAACAATTTAAGTAAATTGAATTAAGTGCAACAAATGTTTCGAAATCTCTTTAAATTTTGGAATCCCAACGAAATCCCTTAATTCTTGTATACAGATTGTTTGAAATTCACTATAATATTATAATATCTCATGAAGTTCAATCAAACCTAATGATATTGTTTGCAACCTCGAAAAATTGATGAAATTACCTTGAGAACTTTCAAAATTCATTAAAATAGTTAAAATCCTCGGAAATCTTACAAAATCTTTTGGAACCTTTTAAAATATCTTAAACCCCTGAAAATTATTGAAATCTTTCCAAACTGTTTCAAGTCTATGGAAAATGCTTGTGGAACTTTTAAAATACCCTAGAATAGTTCACATCCTTTACAACACTATTAAATAAATTAAATAATTAGAAAATATCTCACAATCCTGTAAATGTCCTAAACTACTTCAAATTAATTCAAATCTTTTGAAATTCGTTGAAAATGTGTAAAGTTCTTGAAAACTCATTGGAATTTTATTAAATACGATACAATAATTACAATTTTTTGGAATCACTTCAAATGATCGAAATCAATCATAAGTACCTTGGAATCTTTCTAAATATCCTATTGTTTGTTTAACTATTTAAAATCTTTGGAAACACCTTAAAATATCGAAAATATCCTAAAAAATTCCACAATTTTTGTAAATAAATTCTTTAAAATCTATTGCTACATTATAAAGACTGTGTCTAGTTATCCCGTAAAAATGGGAGGGGGGTGTAAGAAGGGGATGGACTGGTCGTCTCAAAAATTCGGGAGCTTTTAAAATCTTTTAAAATCATTAAAATGCTTTTGAATACAGACAAATTATAGAAACCTATGAAGAAATTCTCGGAATCTTCTAAAATATCCAGAAATATTTAAAATCCATTAAAATACCGTCATACTTTTGATAGCTCTTAAAAATTCTTTAGAATTTTTAAAAATACGCTAAAACCTTTAAAATCCTTTTGAATCCTTTAAAATATTTAACAGCTATGAAAAATTTCTTGGAATCATTCGAAATTCAATAGTGGTTATCCCATAGGTTAATGTATTGAATTGAAGATGGCTGAAGTGATCATTTTATTTTAAAAAGTGACTGCAATGATTTTATCTTGAAAAAAGATAAAAAAGCCCTGGTTCTTATTGTCCGTTAGAAAAAAAGTGTTTTATAAAATTTCTTGTCTTTTGCCATTTTTTTTCTTCAAAATCCTTCCTCTTCTAACAATCTCCAGGTTTTACCTGACCTGCGGCAAAACTGCTTGAAGTTTTATTCGGTTTGGTTTTAGATTTAACTTTAAATTTCCACCGGAAATGCAGACTATTCATTTCGTTACGGTAAGGTTGCAACTTCATACACGTAAAACATTATTTGTTACTGTGCACGCAAGATAAAACTATTGAGCGTGCATCGCGTGATTTCCGAACACAATGCTTTATCAGAAAGTTTTAGGGAGCTCGCTAATTTAATTAGACTCGGCCTGCCAGTGGCGATACGTGACTGACGACAAATAATTGAATGAATAAATGAATGATCAGAGTGTCACGCATGCTGCAATTCACACGAGAGCTTGGTGTCACGTTTGTGTCCTATTATCGCGCCAATTTCGAACCTATTCGTCGAAAAGAGCACACAATGCTTGATAAAGTTTACATCGACTCCGTGCGAGGGCGGCTTATACGTGCGTTCTAAACTCGATTTCTCGCTGAGCTGAGCGTGCGAGCGAGCGAGCCAAATGGAAAATCAAAGAGAGAAAATAGGAATGGGGACTTTGTTCGATGGATCAAACCTATAGGTATCAGAGATATATGCCCGTCGAGACGTATTCAGGTCTCGCGAAAATAGTATCAATTTTGCCACCCTTTTCTGTCTCTCCTGCCACATTCACGTGAAATTCTCGTCTCGAAGATGACAAATTCACAGCTAACAGAAAATTCCTTGATACAAAAGATGCTATTCTACAAGGGTTGTTAAAAAAATAACTTTACCTACCTCACAAAATCTCGAAATTCTTTTAATATATATGAAACAGATTTGTTAATGATTCTTAAGAAATTCCGTACTTCAGGGATGGCAGTGGTTCAGCAGTTTAATTGTAGCGAAATTAGGGGGACAAAATTTTTTTAAAAAATACCAGGATAATGAACAAAAATGAAAAAATGCAATAAAATTACATTCGATTTATAAATTAAATGTCAGAAGAACAAAAGTATCTCAATGTGTGAGGTATTTTTTATGCGTTCATTCACTCATGAAAGATTTTTATTTTTATATTTTCTTGTTCGAAGAAAGAATTTATCGCTTTAAATTTCTTTAAATAAAAACCTAGAATTCTCATTAGAGTAGGTCGAAAATAGCAAATGTTTAAATCCAGATGATAACATACGGAATAATTGCCTTTTGAAGTATGAAATATTTCCCTATTAGAAAAATATTTGTTGACCAAGTTTTACGTGTTTCTTCAATATTATATAGGTGTAAAAGACCTAAAAAAATATTTTGGAATATAAAAATATAGTTAAAAAATCAGCTATAGTTTTTGAGAATTTTTTCTATAAATAATCTTAATGCAACACGCGACACTCGAAATTTAAACCCTGATATAATTTAATTTTTCAATTTTTCTCCGAAACGGTTGATTATGTAAAAAAAATGCAAACAATAGAAAAGGTTTATTTTTCTAGAATTTTAAATTTTGTATACAACTCTTTTCAATACCGTTTGAAATATAAGGATTTCAAAGAATTTTGAGTAAAATAGGGGTAAAAATGAAGAAAGAAAATTCTGAAAATTAAGCTAATGCCTTTGTGAATTTTCAAAAAATTTTTATTCCAAGTTTTTCCTCCAAGAAAAAAACCAGGGAATTTGTACAATCTGCATCATAAAGCAGGTGTCCTCGTACGCATGAACCGTAAACTTTATTTTTGTATGACATATTCAAAATATACAAGTATAAACCTAAAAACATTAAATTTACAATCTAAAATTACGAATTCAAAAACTTTCAATTGAGAGAATCAAAACTGGAATATTTTTAAAGTAAAAAATTAATCAGTTTCAATAAACATCCAAAATTATACTTTTATTCCTTCTAGGTGTTCACAGTTCAATAATTTCAAATTAAAAGCGTTTGATATTAAACAATCTTCAATTTTTTAATTTAAAATGAATTAATTTCGAATGCAAAGTATTTATAACTAAACAGTTTTTAGTACTCGGGGTGTAAAATTAATCAATAAGCAAATATTTGTTTCAGATTGTAATCATAAAATCTTGAGCACATTCACATTTGAAATTGTTTTTTTTCGGAAGACTCCTTTGGAAAACAAAACTTCATTGTTTAGTATTTCTTGTTAATAATTCTTGCCCATTAATTTAATTTAATTAATATTTCTACCTTTGAAGAAAAAAGGAAATTTCTTGTAACAGGTACACATATACTGCTATAAGGATTCTTGAATTTTTAATAGTTCGCTATTACAGTTCTTTCAATTTCTTGTAAACCGCAGAATTGATATACGATGTTACCTTGGCCTCGCGTGTTACAGAGTCTATTGAAAACATAATGGCAATAGGAAGTGAAAAACATGCGTTCAATTTTATGCAAGGATTCAAGCGTCATATGATTCTTTTGTAGTTGTCATAACCGACTTCTAATTGTTACATGCATTTTGATACACCACCTTCATCTGACCACCACTTCCGGCCATACGGTATATATGCAGTCTTATTAAAAATAAATGTGCGGGTATATTCTGTATCCCAGGTCTATTCATATACATCTTCACTTTCGTCACAATATATTTTTTTTGTATTCTTTAGCATTTTAATAATATTTTACAAACTTAAAAATAAAGTATGAAGTTGTATTCTTCAGGGATCAATAAAGAAGCTAAAGCTGGTGTGAGCAAAACCTTAATTCTAAAATTCTCTGAATTTTTCACCGATTTTTCCTTGACTTTTTTTTTATTTCCCCTGCCCATCAGTTTTCAACAAAATATAGTTGCATTTTCAAGGAAATAATTGTATTTTGTAGAAAACAGTTAAATTTTCGACGAATAAGATGAGATTTTAACAAATATCTGAATTCTTTATAAAATAGATCAACCTTCACAAAAATAGTTGAATTTTCAAGATATAAAAATATAAATTTTCAACCGAAAATGGAAAAGTTAAATTTTTTTCAGAAAATTTATTACAAACCAAAAAAACGAATTTTCAATAAAATAGTCAAATTTTCCAAGAAAGAGATAAATTTTCCGCTGAAATGTTGAACCTGAGAATAAAAATGAATTTTTAACAAAGTCGTTCAACTTTCGATAAGAAAGACCAATTTTTAACATAAAAAGACCAGTTTTCTACAAAACAGTGAACTTTTCAACCAAAAAATGTTAATTTTTTATCAAAAAGACGAATTTTTAACACAATAGTTTAATTTTCCACTAAAAAGATAAATTATCAACTGAAATGATGTATCTTTGCAAAAAATGTACTTAAAAATTTGCGTTTTTAATAAAGAAAAAATTCAATTTTACCCAAGAGTGATAGTTTTAAACCAAAAAGACAAATTCTGAAAAGCATAGTTGAATTTTCTACGAAAAAAGATTACAGTTAAATTATCAGCACCAAAATTTGAATACTTAACAGAAAAGTTTACTTCAAACTATAATAGTTTAATTTTCCACCCTATAAGAGGACTTTTAACAAAAAAGTAGAATATGAAACAAAATAATAAAACTTTTGTCTAACAATAAAAGTTTTTTGGAAAATTCTCTATCTTTTCCCTAACCAATATTTTATTTTCCTCGATCATTATTGTTCAAATATCAGGATTTTAACCTTCGCATATTTTTAACATATAATCTTTTATGGGTGGAATATTACAATTTCAAATTGAGAGTTATTTAGAGTGCCTCATATAGATATTCGCTGAATTTTGCAAGAATTTAAAAAAAAATTCTTGACTTTCTCTAATAAGTAAAATTACTTTAGTTTTCTCTAATTGACATGTTTTCATAAACTACGGCCACTCTGTAAAGCTGCATTTTTGATTTGCAGTTAGTCTCGTTTTAAAAACAGTGTTCTTTCTCTATATTTACCGAAGTTAGACTCTCTAGGATGTTGGGTCATTAAGAAAGCAAAAGTAATATTGATTTTTAGTGCAGATATATTCAATAATTCAAATTCTATTTCAAGCAGGTAATTTCAAGCATCAAATATCTCAACTAAAATAATGAAGCATAATAACAGCGTGTGACCTATTTGAGTATGCATTTTTGATCAGACCTTAGGCACAATATTAAGTTATTTATCTTGTATTATTTTGATTGATGTTTGTGGTCATTCAAAGTACCCACGCTAAGCTATTTTGTCAATGTTTATCGCATGTAGAATTATAAGTATACTAATTAAATATAAACCTAGTTGTTTTTTAAAATAGTTAATACTTATTTAAACGTTTTCCTTGTGAATTTTATTTATGAAAATGTTTAGAATACATAAACATATTTAGAAGTAATCTCCTTTTTTCTAAATTGTATGGTCTATGCACACTTTCCATAAATGTTGATTTTATGGACTTTTATCATCAAAGATTGAACATTTTATTTCGAAAAAATCAAGGATTTGTAGAAATAATTAGAAGAGAACAAAAAACTCCCTCTTAAAACCGTACGGATCCATGCTTCCGAATTCTCCCTTATCGTTAGGAAATGGAATCGCAATTTTAAAATGCTAAGAAACAAGATTGGATTTAAATTGAGTTGAGTATATATTTTGAAAAAGCTTTTCTGTGTTAATAATGGTGTCAAGAGACACGTGTAGAGCGCCGGTTCAAAGTCTCCCCGCCCCTTCTTTTTCGCACTCGAGTCGACTTCCACACCCACACCCTCGACTCCACTTCCAAGTAGCAAGAAAGTTTCTGGCTACCTTCATCCAAACGTGACCGATCTCCTACCCCGAGGGATGGTCTCAGATTTCCCTCGATAATAATACTTCTCTCTTACAGCCTTTTCGGAATGCTCGGCCGGTTCACTTGCATCCCGCGACCAGTGACCGTTCGGAAATGAAAGCGCCACGACTCTTGCTCAAGGGAATAGCAAGATTGGCATATTCTGTCGGAGAAACTCACCGGCCACAAGAAAACTGGTGGGATCCTTCCTTGCTTCTGATTCTTTTACGATATTGCGTCTGACATGATGTATGCTAAGCAGTTCTACGAACGAAATGATCATCCGACTTGTTGAAGGGAAGAAACATGATATCTTTCTGTAATACAATCTGTTCCGGTTGTTTCAACTTGAATACATTCTAGAAAACTGGAGCGTAATATAGATGGAATTTGAAGGAAAATGAATGGGAAATGATATCATGAATGTGTCAGGAAGGATATAAAAAGTGAAAGATAAATGCAAGTGAAAAACGTTTGAAGAGAGACAATTCAGAAATAGAATATGAAAGATATGTCTTCATTTCGAGAATATTATCTTTTTAAAATGAAATTACTTTCCCGATTGTTTTTGCCAGCCATAGCTTTTTATTAATAGCTTTTCTTTGCTGTGGATAGTTTCAAGACTCTTAAATAGGCAGGGTGCATTTGGATTAGAAGTACTAAAATTTCACCAGTAGAGCTGTGTTCGAAGATGTTATACCAGTTAAACACGGTACTTTCAAAATACATTTTCATTTGTCAAACATTACGTTTCAGAAGAAAAGCCCAATTTCACAGTAATAAAAAAGAGCCCAAGATGTTTCATTTTCTTAAAAAGCTTTTGGATCACATTCATTGAATTATTGCATTAATTATGTAAATTTCAAACTGCATTTCGATTTGCCCCCACAGGCGGGGAAACTGTCCGCGAAGGTAGAACGCTACCAAGCCTCTGCTATTTTTTAAATTTAATTATAATTACTTAATAGAATAATTTTTTATCAACGAGCCGATTAAATTTTCAGGATGTAATTGTTTCAATTAATTTTGTAAACGTTATATGCCTTCCAGCGAATTTTCCTTTCTTTAGTTCTCAAAACTGTTATCTAAGTTATTTTTTTCAAAATATATATGTAAGTTTGAAGTTAATACAACAATTTCTTTGGAAAATTAGATTATTTCATAGAAGAAGAATTAAAGTAATTAAGGAATAGCAATGTTATAAGTAAAGTCGCTCTTGCCCCGACGATCGATCCTGCCCCACCACACCCTACATTGTTGTCGAAATTGCGTGAATATGACTATAAGTGGCTTTTTTCAGTTCGTTCTTTGCTAAGATTTCAACAAATTTTCTTCCAAATGTTCTGTATTCATGTTATATTTTTACATGATTTTATGTGTTCAAAAACTTTAACAATTTTATTTGGAATTATATTTCATTTTTTATTTCAAATTGAGAAACTACACGCGCTCATATAGCGTGCGATAGATGATATGGATAACAAATGGAATTCAATGCTAAAAATTGTTTATACATGCTAAAAATAATTAAGCAAGGAAAAAGTAAATTACTGTTGTCATAAAAAATAATAATTGAGTATTATCAAATATTATCATACGAATACTAAAGCATATTTGTCAATCCACTAAAGCAGCTATCCGAGAACTAGTGTTTTAACATGTTTCCTAAAAAACGTATTTTTCCACGAGATGGTTACTTCTAAATAAAATAACGAAATACCTAAAACTTATTATTCTCTAAATCCGAAAATGATATTCTAGACACAATCGGTCTAGCCTTTTTTAGTTATTTTCGGCTTTTAGGAAGAAACTTCTTTTTAGGCAATCTTTTAATTTATTACGTATAGGTGTAAGAAAAAAATAAATAAATGCAAGAGGGATGGAAATATTATCATGTATATTTTTATGAAAATAATATTATTAAATAGAATTTAATTATTAATAATTTGATATAAAGATTGTAAGTTTAAAGACAAAACAGTTCCATCTAAAAAATATCTACGAACTTTATAGACAAAACCACGTAAAAAATATCACACTTTATATTTTATTTTTTTGGAAATCAGTAAGTAAACTATAGTAGCACAATGGGTTTATATCCTAAGTGCCAGGGTTCATATTTCAAATTTAATTTAATTTAATTTTAAAGTTATAATAATTAATCCATCAAAATACAGATTGTTATTGTAAACTTAATTAAATAAAATAATAACATTTAATACCTTCTTTTATTCAAAACCAGACAGTGTCAGAAAACAGAGAAAAACTCTGTATATTGTGTTTTTTTTTCTTTCATACAGTAAACTTCCACCTATGTACCTCATCGCGAAACGTTTACGCTTATGAATGTCCTCCTTTGAAGGGGTCCCCACCTTTACCGCGAGTCGTCAAGATATGTTTGCCCAGGAACGTTCATTGGCTGTCTCGGCCTTTTATTGATACGCCCACTGTAAGCCGCTTTTTCAACTGCGCGTGTTCCGAAAAGCGCGGGTCTATTTTAAATCAATAAGGCTTTACTATGAATGATAATGCTTTTCAGCACATGCGCAGTTGAAACACTCGCGTACCGTTAACATGCGATTGATTAGCATGATCGACTCAAAAATTTCGCGGCATATTGAGTAATGAAGCATGACCTCACGGTCATAGACGTTAGGTGCAAGTGTCAGAAAAGTTAGCACAGTTGTTGACAATTGTTCAATATCTTTGACATAGGAATTCAGACAACTATTTTGGATTAAATAATCTAAAATTAAAAGTAAGTTATAAAGGTGTGAAGTTTTAAATGTATCATCTTTGTTACCTACATGGCTCTGAACTGCAACTGCACAAGACTTTTTGGAGAAATTTTTGTAAACGCAATGGTACGTTACAGAGGTCTGAATAGTTTATATTTATCAAGTGTAGAATTATTTTCTCAGTCATGTTCCATTCTTTTGTCGATTAGAGATCTTTCAGTGTCACGAAATAAATTATCCAAAATTTGAGGTTAGTGTATGAGATCGGGTACTCTCATCTCAAATTTGGGGCAGTTGATTGTATTGCAGGACACTGAAAGGTCGTCAAATGACAAAAGAATGGAAGATGACTTATAAAGTGCATTCTACACTGGAGAAATATTGTTATTCTGACATTTATGTTTATGTTGTCTGCATTCCCATGACGTAATGTTAAAATACTCAATTCAAACTTTCCGCTTTTCGAGCCTCCTTTTTTTAATTGGCCAACCACTCTCGCGGGCGTGACCGCAGAGCCCCTACATGGACCATGGTGGGAGGTGGAGTAACTGCGCACGGGGAAAGAAGTGCATATAGGGGCAGGGGATCTCGGCGCGCGGGGACGTCGGGCGAGCGGGGATATAAGAGGAAGTTTACTTTAGTTGAGATACATTAAAAATAATCTCGATACTAAACGGGAATAAAAGCACTTAACATTTTTCAGTTGTAATCTCATGCAAAGTAAAGAACTGAAATTGATAAATAGCTGTTTTGTAAATCCAATATAAAATTTCGAAAAACAATGAGGTAACAAAGATATGGGGCTGATGTTTGCTAATACTCACATATTCAATAAGTAATGATAGATGTCACATAGACTCACCTATAACAGAAAAATAACACTATATAACATTAAAATTATTTAAAATATACAGTGATTCACTAATAGTAGCGAAATAAAACTGATTCAAATTCCGTTTTTTTT